>JAODVM010241845.1:0-12805 GCA_025400095.1 Phenganax marumi | reverse complement strand
TGGTAGAGGGAGCATGAAGCAATCATTAAAAAAATCAGTATAAGATTACCCACAATTCCCTCACTACAAAGAAAATACATACAAACTTATCTCTTCTCTTCCCCAATCCCCAATCTCTCTCTCTCTCTCTCTTCCCCAACATCTCATTACCAAATCCATACTACTCACCCAATTTATTTATGCTAATTTATTCTAAATTCATCCTAATTTATTCCATAAATAAATTACATAAATTACCAAAAGAGCTCCTCTCTCGAAAAACACCCGATTTTCCCTAAAAATGCTGTTCTTTCTAATCTATTTTTAGTAACATCCAATACAATCTTATACTAATTTTTTTTGGTTCACACTCCCAAAGTTAATCTTACTATTTTTGAGTATGAAGCTATCTCAATTTCCTAAAGCATTAGGAATTAAGAATTTGTGCAAAGGGTATCACCCATATCTTTTTACCGACCTAAGTTATGTGGGTCCGATGATATGTAAAGAGTATTTTGACTTGCCTGAAGATGTGAAAGAATTATCAAAATTTAATTCCTGGTATGACGAACAGTGTACAAGAGTACATATTTCGTGATGCTATATATTATTATTGTTGTATGGACGTGGATATTTTGCATCACGGTTGTCTAATTTTTTCACATCTTATATGCGAAATCACCAATGTAAGAACGTTCTATGATAAATCATGTACGACTATTGCCTATTTAGCTTTAAAAATATATCATAGTAATTTTTTGAATAAATGCACTATCGGACAATTACCGGCATCAGGTTATAGAGGCAATGTAAACCAAAGTCTTAGAGCATTGTGTTGGCTCAAAGAAATTCAAAACGAACTAAAACAAAAAGGTCACGTGTTTGAGAGCCAATTATCTCAAAGTGGAGAACGTAAGCTTTTAGGTCATTTTGTTGACAGTTTTTGCGATGGTACACAAACTGGGTATCGGTTTTTTGGCTGCTTTTATCACAGATGCGATAAGTGCCATGAAGATCATGAAATTAACAGTGTTTTGAACGATTTGTACTATAATCTATGTCAACTCAGCACGTAGTTTGTTGAAACTTTAGAAGATAATGATTATATGGTGGTTACCATGTGGGAATGTGATTATCTCAAACAAGTAAGGTTTACTGAGAAACAATTAAAAGAAAGAAAGAAAATCTTGTTTGAAAGTTTACCATTAGATCCTTGCGATGCACTTTTCGGTGGTAGAACTTCGCCTGCAAGCTTGTACTGGACATCATCTCACAAGCACTCGAAAGCTTTGTATTTTGATTTCTGTTCTCTGTATCCGTACATTCAGAAAAAAATTATTTTCCTGTCGTGCATCCTGTAATTTATACGGATGACGAATGCAACAGAATCAATGTGAAAGACGTATTCGGTTTAATAAAATGTAGCATACTTCCACCGTGAGTTTTACTTTTTGCTGTTTTACCAACGCGAATCGACGGTAAATTGATTTTCACTCTGTGTTTTACATGTGCAAAAGAGAAAATATAAGATTGTACACATGAAAATGAAAGCGAATGTTTGATTTACGGTACATGGACTAGTAAGGAGGTACAGAAAGCTCTTGAATTAGGTTATAAAATTATGAAAATTTGTGAAATTTATCACTATGCACAGAAAGATAAAATATTCTCAAATTACATCAATACGTTTATGAAAATCAAACAGGAGAGTTTAGAACCACCGGAATCGTGTTTCGATGAATCTATCGGTGAAATCGATGAAGAGAAAATGAAACAATTTATTGACAACTACTCGGAACATGAAGGTGTGCAATTAGAACACAAAAAAATTGAGCATAATCCTGGAAAACATAGCATGATGAAAGCGTTGCTAAATTCTTTCTGGGGTAAATTAGCTCAGAACGAAAACAATACGGTCGTTTCTTTCATCGATAGTCTCAATGATTTACAAATTTTAGGTACTGATCGGATGGTAAAAGTTACATCTTTAGAATTTTTAAGCGAAAATGTGGTAAGAACCACACATAAAAAAAGTATCATCTTTGTCAACGACATTGAAGAATCGTAATGTCGTCATAGCATCGTTTGTTACAGGCTATGCTAGATTGGAATTGTTTGAATTGTTGAATCGTTTGAAAGAACGTGTACTTTATTTTGATACGGATTCTGCAATTTACGTGAGTGAAAACGAAAACGAACAAATAATTCCAACTGGTGAGTATTTAGATGACTTAACCGATGAATTAAATTCAAAACAAAAAGTAAGTACTGCATTGAAAATTTCTGTTCGACCGATCCAAAGTCTTACCCTTATCTTACGAATGAATACGAAACTACAGGTGATGAGAGAAATGTGACAGTTTGGCGTGACCAAATCATTCATTGTCAAGGTTTTAGTTTAAAAGGGGAGGGAAAACAAAAACTAACTTTCGATTCCATGAAAAGCTGTTTAGAAAATTCCAACCGAATTATCGAAATTAATTGTGGGAATAAATTACTTGTACAAATCAACAAAACTTAATTGTTAAAGATGAAACGAAAGTGTTTCAATTTACGTTTGATAAACATATCGTAAAACAGGATTTTTTGACTGTTCCTTATGGATACAAAACGAACGAGACGAAATATTTTCAACCTAACCTTTTTTGTAGATAAGAGATACAAAATATTGTACATTAAAATTCGAACATCCCGTCATGATGATCATACGTGGCCCTAGTCAATGTGGTAAAACTCACTGTATCTTTCAATTGCTTAAAAACAATGAACACGTGATCAATCCACCTGTGAACAAAGTGATTTTCTTTATACTGCTGAACAACCTTTGTATACTGAAATCGAAAAAATGATCGAAGAACAGAAAGATTTTGCATCATTGAAATCAGTACGCTTCATAATTTGCAATACATGTATACCAAGTGTTGAAAAAGTCATGCACGATAAGCAGAAAGATGAAAGAGTGCTTCTTGTTATGGATGATTTGATGGTTATTTTGCTTCAAAATAAAACTAATCTTAACAATTTAAATAACTTAGTAAGTAGAGACAGTCATCATAATGACATATCAGTCATATACATCAGTCAAAATATACAATATGGAAATGGAAATCTACGAAATGCACGTCTGAACTCTCATTATTTTATATATTTCATCAACTTAATGGATCTTCGAAATTTTATGACGCTCACACAAAATCAAAAAATACCTGTGGATGTGATGAATTACATTCGAAATGATATTGGTTCAATGAAATATGGCTACGTCGTTTTTGATGCTAATCACAAAGGTTATGCGAATATAAGAATAAGAACTGGTGCATTCCCAGAAGATAATAAATACATTCATATACGATTACAAAAGAAACAATTAATTTTTGTAAATAATTAATTATTTATTATTATATAATCTATTTATGTAATTACAACAAATTTGACCCTGTTTTTCCACATTTTTTTTCTCTAAATCGAATCTATAATTTTACCATACGAACAGGTAATCAAGTTCATTAAAAGACATTCGTTTTGAATTAAATTGTTTACATTTCCGCTTCGTTTTGCAATACCTAAGTGGATGGTCTTAAAACACATATCGTACAAAAATAATAAACACGATATACCCCATGTTTTTGAAATTAAACTTTGTCTCTGTACATGTGCATAATTTGTCCATTTACAACGTAAAATTTTCTGTGCAAACATTCTCTAGTATTCTTGTTTGTAACACGATACGGGATTAGCATAGCTATCGAAATAAATCATGTGATCAAAATCTTTCCAAATTGCTATCCAATGTTGACCGTCTTTATCGCTTTCGTCCATATTCCATATCCAACAACACTGATCACATATATTTTGAGGTTGAACCTCCATAGGAAACGTACCCAGATAATAATGTTTTAACATTTGATTTTGAAACAAAATTTTATCTAATTTGTTATTATTTATAAAACGTTCAATAAAACATGTAAAATTCTTTAAGTTATGAAAATCATTTATATCCATTATTTCTAAGTCTTTCTCTATATGGAGTTCTTCGGGGACTCGGACTTCCAGGAGCTTGAGGAATACATACGTACGGGTGAAGCGGTCTTCGTCAACTAGGCGATGATTCAGGGGGTGTAAAAAGTGATTTGCTTAAAATGTTTGATTTTGGATGCAGTGGTAGAGAATCACCTGACAAATCTTTGTATTGTTTTTTAATTTGAGGATCTTGTATGTATGAAATAGATAAATTAATTGATCTAAATTCTACTAATACATTTCTTAAATCGTTTTCTGCTAAATTTTCTCTTGTTTTGTACGCGAAAAGTCTTCTATAATATCCTCTTTAGTCAACCTAAATCACTTTCCGTTTATAACAACGTCTCCTTCATCACTGGTTATTTTATCTTTAAACCATTTTTTTAATTTTGCTTCATTTTCTTCAACGTACTTCTTCTTAATACAACTTTGTTTTCTTTATTTTTACTAATAAAATAATTATCTTTACTTTTTAAATAATTAACTCGTGCACTACCTAGCAATTCCTGTGGTATTTTCGTATTATACAGACGATTGTAACTTTCTAGAAAGTCGGCAGTTTCACATGGTTTAGAAACTTTTTTCAAAATCGAATCTTCCGTCTCTTTCTTGTTAAGTAAGCTTATCAAATGGTCAAGTTTAGCAGCATTAACTAATTGCAGTTTCTCCACAGGTATGTTCGTCATATTCCTTCAGTTCTTGTAATTTTTTTTAATGCTTTTCTGAAGCCACTGAGCCACTGAGCCAATTTCAGATTTATTTGTTTGAATATCAGATTTAACTGAACCAATTTCAGATTTATGAGTTTGAATAAGCCAATTTCAGATTTATGAGTTTGAATATCAGATTTAACCGAACCAATTTCAGATTTTTGAGTTTGAATATCAGATTTAACGGAGCCAATTTCAGATTTAACAGTTTTAATTTCAGATTTATTATTTTGAATATTTTCTAAATTATTAGCAATACTTGTTTTAATTTTTGATAAATTATTATCATAGCCATAATTTAATGCCATTTATTTATAGTAAATATGTAGCTACAATGAATCCAACCATCAACTTTGTACTAAATATATAAGGTGTGGACTCCGACATTGGTATTTGTCTTCTTACTTGTTGTGTTTCCACCACGGTATTTGTATTTTGTTGTTGTTGTGTTTCCACCACAGTATTTGTATTTTCTTGTTGTCTCTTTACCACAATCTCTGTTTTGTTGACATTTGAATTTTCACCAAATTTCAAGTCTGATGTTGCTAAATTCAAAGTATTATTAAATCCATCAATTGGATGCTTTAGAATAATCATATTTGAAGGAATCAGGATCACCCCAGGACTAATGACCATATTTAAAACAACATTAGTATCTTAAATAGCTCTTCTCATGTTGGATATCGTCACAGTCGGATCAGCTTGTACTATAGTGTCTTGTACTAGTTTTTTAAAGACGTCTTGAGTCTGTGTAGACTTTGCTTCATTGTTGACAATGCTCCAACTCGTTTTGGCTTGAGCCCCCAACACAGCATACACAAAACTTTCAATGGATTGTTGTAAAAGCTTTTGGCCTATGGATGTTAATCCATCCAACTTTTGTTTAATGAATGATTTCGAATTGTCATCAGACTTGTTTGTGACAGAGTCAACCTCTTGATATCCAATTCCCAGGATCCCCATGCTTCTGTTGTGTTTTGGAAATACATAGTGCCACCGCCTAATTTTGGATCTATCATGAGTCCTTAGGAATTCGCTAAAAGCTTCTCTGTGTGTAGTAATTTGTCCACCCTGATCTTCTTTGTAGGGATTTTTTTTGTACAAGTTTGATAACGTCATCATCAACACATTGATCTAATTTTTCTGGATACCTTAAATATCGTTTCATATGATAATAGAAATAATATATAGCTATACTTGTACTAATCTTTGGTTGATCTTTGGTAATGTGTTTGAGACTCATTCCAGCTTTGTAGGACAAAACATAAGCTGCTAATAAACTAGCAAAATAAGGATCATTTTTATAATCAAATTGTTCTTTTGTAACGTCTTTTTAATCATTGTTCTTCCAGGCAGTGTTGAATGGTTCAAATTTACTCATAAAATAATCATCTTTGTTGACGAAGATTTTAAAACCTGTAAAATTTTTTGAGTTGTCAAACAGTTTGAGTCCTGTTATTGTGCCAAAAGAGTTCCACAAAGCGGGCTGCCATTGCATCAAGAGCTGTTTTTTTTTGTTTTCTTGTTACCTATACCAAGATCTTTCAACATTCTTGGATCATTCTTAACTTGAAGATTATTTATGTCATATCTGTATTTAGCTGATTTATGCCAATAGACGTTCGAACTAAGCTTAAGATCTTGTGAAACTCTACATTCAAAGTCAAATTTGCTTAGGTCAGTGTTTGGATACTTTTTGATGAAATCCTGTTTAGCTTTTTCATGGTCCCAAGAATTCGTAAGTTTCATAGCTTTTTCATAATTCTTACCATAAATCCACTTGTATTTACGCATTTATTTAATATATTAAATAAACGAAGCTAACCGTGTTTCTTGACAAAGAAAAAGAAATTCATCTTGATAAATGTATTATAGCATCATTAGATTCTAAAATGTTTCTAAAAACAGTTACTATTTATTGGAATTATAAAAACATTACTTTGCATAATGACTTTATTTATAAAATTGAAAATTCCAAAGTTGTAGGTAAATATAGAATACCAGTAGGATATTTAACGTTTGATAACTTGGTTGAAGAACTAGATAAACACAACATTAAACTAGAAAAACTTCCATATGAAAATAAAACTAAAATTTAGTCTGAAGATAATCTCAATCTAATGAAATTTGGACTATTGTTGGGATTCCCAGAAAACAAATCTATTCCAAAAAACACATGGGTAAAATCAGAAAATGAATGTGATATCAATGCTGGACTGCGTTATATTAGTATTCATTGTGATGCTGTAAATAAATTGAACAATATAGATACGATTGGTCAAAGAAGTTCAGCTTTTGTTAGTCTACCAATCACAACTACACGAAGTCTCAATGGATCAGTTTCACGTTATAAAGACATTGAATCTCAAGTTAGTGTTTGCAATGGTGTTTTGAATAAACTAACCTTTAACAAAACAACAAACATTGGTAACATTTCAGTTGGGTTTGTGTTATTAGAACTCTACATAAAATAAATGGACAACTTTACAAAAGAACAAGAACTTCGTGATATGTACTACGATCCAAAAACAGGGTATCAAACAGCTGAAAAACTATACCAAAAATCACTGGAAAAATGTTTAAACATAAGTAGATAACAAATCAAAGAATGGTTAAAAACACAAGACACTTTTACACGATGCAAACGTATTGTGAAAAGACACAAATTTAGCAAAACCTATGTCAATAACCTAGCAGACCAAGTACAAATGGATCTGGTAGACATGAGTAAATACAAGCACAAAAACAGAGGTTACAACTGGATTCTCACATCTGTGGAAATATTGTCCAGGTTTAGATTTGCTATTCCTGTGTATAGAAAAGACACTCAAAACAAGACAAAAGCTGCAAATCAATTACCCCAAATCAAAATACCCCAATGTAGTTCAATTTGATGAAGGTAAAGAATTTTACAATGTTGGTGTGAAAAACCTACTTACAAAATATAAGTTTGAGTAGTTTTTCTACATATTCTGAGTGAAAAGCAGCCATTGTTGAAAGATTCAATTGAACATTAAAAACAATCATGTGGAAATATTTTTATTCCAAAGGCACTTATGATTGGTTGCATGTTTTAGAGTAACTTATGATTGGTTGCATGTCCAATGAAGATCAAGTGTGGAATACTTTATATGGTCATCGGACTGGTGAATTTCCTTTACCAAAGTTTAGAATTGGGGACCAGGTTAGAGTGAGCAAATATAAACATATATTTGAAAAAGGATTTGAAGCAAATTTCACCAAAGAAATATTCAAAATTAGCAAAGTCCTTAGAGGTGATCCAAACATGTATGAAATTGAGGACAATGAGCCAAGCTTGAGGAAATTTTATGAACAAGACTTGAGGTAAGATGGCTTTGGTTAAATGGATGGGCTATGACAACAGACACAATTCCTGGGTGAAAAAAAGGTGAAATTTCACCATTAAATAAGTGAGCAACAAACCAATTCCTGATTATAGTTTTGAACTTGATGACAGTTCTGATAGTGACAGCAAATATTACCCTTCAGATACAGAAACAGATGGTTGTTCAGAGTATTGGGCAGATTCTGACTCAGAATAATTTTTAATATTAAATAAATGGCGGAGCTCAGAGATTATGATGAAGACAGTCGTAGGCAACAACAAGAAGAAATAGAAATGACAGGTTGAGATGATTATTATTTTGAAGACGCGGTTGATCGTCCATTTGAATCTTCTTTTACAGAAGGTGGCAATAGTAGCGTAGATTTGGAAAATATACCAGAAATTTAAAAAGATATATCGAGCATGTTCAGATCAATGACAGACAATAAAAAAGATTTCATTGAAAAAAAATATGGGGTTGAATGTTAATAAAAACGCTGGACCAAAATCTAAATATTTACTAGAAAATTTTTCAATTAGAAAAAGTCAAAAACTGGAGAACCATTAGGAGCTTCATTTAAAGGAAAAGATTTATTTAAATTTGAGGGTGGACAACTAGTAAATTCAACTAATAAAAGTTTTTCGAAATATCTTGAAGATTTTAGAGATTTATTTCATGAAGTAAAGAAGGAGAATAAAAAAACCTTTTCATCACAAGTTGAAGAAGATCGTTCAAGAAGTTTTGCCCTGGAACCTTCAAAACGTTTTGCCCTGGAATCTTCAAGATGTTTTGCCTCAGAACATTCAGAAGGTTGTCTTCAAAGAATGAAGGAGAGTAATATAAAATTTTTATAAAAGTTAAAGAAAATACTTCAAGAACTTATATCCAAGAGCATTCAAAAACTTATACCTATGAACATTCAATAAATTATGTCAAACCTCGTTCATCTACACCATATGAAAAAAATCAATATACTTCTGATAACATTAATCAACAACTTGAATTTCTTACAGAAGAAAATCAAACCAAAGGTAGTGATAGTCTTTATCTAAAAAAATAAATCAGATGAGGCTTTTGAACAAATTGGTAACCTTTCAAGAACTTTAATGAAGATAAAGAAGCTACAGATCAACAAATTGATTTAATTTCAGAAAATCTCAACAATATTTTAGATAAAATTAAATTTCTTTCAATGCAAATCTACAACACACCAAATCATAGAACCATCACGAATAAATTCAATTTAATTTCAGAATCAATAACAGAAATTAAAAACATACTAGATAAATTTAACAATATTAAAGACATTTCAGACAGAATAGAATATATTCATAACGAAAATAAAAATATTTTAGATATGACTCACCACATTACAAATCAAAGTAATAGTCTTTCAGACCCCCTAGATGACATTTCAAACCAGATTAAACAAATTTCTGATAAAGTTGATTATTCTTCAGTAGAACTTTTGGATAATATTAAAACTCTTGAAACAAAAATTAATAACATCAAAGACCCATCAAGTAAACTCAAGAGTATTTTAGAACAAGTTAAGGCTCTTCCAGATAAAATCCAAAGAAAATATGAAGAATCTATAGAAAACTATAAAATTGAAAGAGAAATTGTTCATCAAGTGCGTGAAGCTTTAGTTGAAGAAATTGAAGATAGAATAAAAAATAATTTCGATCAGTTAGGTAATTTTAATTTTATACAATTAGATATGAGAACGCTGAGAGGTTATTTGTACAATCCAGAAGGCCAAAGTGTAGAAGAGAAAATTAAATATTTAGAAATTGATGTTGGTCATTGGAAAAGAGAAAAAGGAAGAGGTAGAAACACTGAAGAACAAAAAATTATATTTGACATGGTGGAAAAAACTGCACAATTGGCATCTGATAAAATAAGAATAAAAAACAACCTAAGAACACAAGGACAAGAAGCAGGTGATACTGCCAACGAACAAATTTGTAACAATGACTTGAAAAGATTTCAAAAGTTTAAAGAATGGGCCAGAAAGAATCTGCTTATGTTGAGTGGTATTGCAATTACAATAGGTGGTATAATATTTCAAATTGTATCATTTACAAGACCTGCAATTGTAAAGTCAAGCAAGGCTGTTGAAGAGTTGTCAAAGACATTGTTTAATGCATCTAAAAAATTAGCAGCACCTGCTGCCGTTATAATATATTCACTTTCTCATATTCTAAGTTGGGGAGCCAAAGGTGTCAAATTCTTAGCTCATCATTTATGGTTATTAGCTTTGTTTTTTTAACATGGATTGTGTGTGACATTTACAAAAACAAAAAATAATTTTTTATGTATAATAAATAGAAACATTAACTCCTGGTTATAGAAAATAAAAAATGACTGATATCAAAGGAAATAAAACAAAACTTATAATTACGTCTAATCCAAACAAAGCTAATCCTGGAGAAGAAATTTACATAGATATTCCAAAACTAAAACCAGATGAACGTTTAGTACTTAATAGTTTAAATTTAAAGTTTGATTTTAAAAACAAAAATGATAAACCATGATTTTTGAATAACCTTTGAAAACTTTTGATGGAAAGACTTGTTAGTGGTGGAGGTGAAATTGTATATGATAACAATGGACAAAGTGGTCTAGAAGTTTACAAAGACTTGTGGTTGCCTGAACATGATCAAAATGAACTTGTAGAATATGCAATTGCAAATGAAAATACAAGGAAATTAATTTCTGGTTCTAATGATGATGCTAAAACTGGAGATGCTCATAAAGTTTCAGATGCTCTCATTAGTGTAATACATGGAACAAACCAAAAAATCAAACTAGACAAGATCATTGGAGATCATGGATTGCTTTCACCTAATTTGATGGGTCATAATTTTCAACATAGAATCACATTAACAAAAGCTGAAAAGCTTATGGTAGCTAAAACTGGTGAATTTGTAGATGGATGTTCATTGGAAAATATAGAACTCAAATATGAAACAATTGAAAATGAATCGTTAGCTAATGAAGTTTTGTCTCGATATGAAATTGGAAGATCTTTAAGCTTTGAACATGTAACTTTGATGAAAACTAGAGAAATAGATAAATCAAGTATGTTGGTCAATGAAACAATCAATCTTCCCAGAAAAAGTATGTCTGCCACTGTCATGTTGTTTAGAAATAAATCTATCATAGATATCAAAGAATTTCTTTACCCAAATATTGAATCAATAAAAGTAACACTTGAAGGAGTTCCTAATCAAATCTATAGTCAAGGCACTCAAAAAGAAGACTTGTGCCCAGAAGCAAAAAGATTCTTTAAGCATAGTGACAACATGGACATTAGAAAGTTTTTCAAGGATAAATTTGCATTAGTTATTGACATGAGAGCTGTTGAAGATAAGCATGTGGTAGGAAGTGGTAAAAAACTGGTCAATACTCAAAATGGAGTTCTTTTAGAAATTAAAAAGAAAGCAACAACTAAAAATGTAATGTGTAAGATATTGGTGATAAGCGATGGATTGGTTAATTTTAAAAAACAAACTTATTGAAGAAATTAATTATTAAATAAATAAATAAAAACATCCTGCATAAGAGTTTTAATTACATATCAGATAAAATTGATGAAGAATGTTGCAACCAATTGTTTAAAATTTATGATAATTATTATAATAAATATCAAAATGATCATAAAAAATACAAAAAAACTCAAACAAATTGAAGTTTCACTACAAACAACAGGTCTTGTTTTGACAGCTGTTGGAGCTGGAACTAGTGTTATTAATCCATTGACATTAATCATGACAGGAGTTGGTCCTGCTGTTACAGCTTATATTAGTAAAAGCAATATTACAAAAAAAAAAATAGAACGATATAAATTTGTGTGTGTGTGTGTGTGTGTCACATCAAAAAATATGTAATCAAATCATCACAATTTTGGGAACTGGAGAGTTTTCAGAATCGAATGAAATTAAATTACTTAGTGATCTAAAAGTTATTGATGATATTATTATTGATATGCTTCGTTAATTCACTGAATAATGATATGGATGTCTTAAAGATATATCTAATTTGGAAAATTTGACATTTTTTAGCTTGCTAAGAATGTCACATTTTTCTTCTTTAGAAATGTCACCTAGGTAGTCATCAAAAACAGTGTTCATATCTTTCTTGTTTGGACTATAAAAAGATACTAATCGTGAGATATTTTCACGATAGGGTTTGGCAATTGAAGTCAGCTGTTGAGCAATGACAATAATACTTAAACCATAATGTCTTGCTGAGAATGCTAAATTTACTAGTTCAGACGTTCTATTCTTTACAAATTTCCTAGATGTACAATAATCTAGTTGTTTCATTCATAAGTTGGACAGATTAAAAAAATATAGTCAAAATAACCCATATATTTTTTTCTCAAGCATATTCAACAAATAATGAGTCTTTCCAAAAGACGTCATACCAACAATAATCATATTAAATGGACCATTACTAGTTTGAAGATTTTGTTGGATTAAATTCCTTTGACTTGTTGAACAACTCATATAAAATTCCTAATCTTTTGGATTGTTTGTATCCTGGGTTTGTGATTCTTGACATGAATTGTCTTCTTTATTTAATGTATTTATTTTTTTATTGACTACATGTTTACCAACAACAACACCACCAGAAATAAATCCAACAAGCAGACTATATGGAGTAGTGTATTCAAGAATTAATTTTACATCTTTTCTAAATAGTTTGTCATCTGCAAGTTCTTTACCCATTTGTGTAGAGTCG
>JAODVM010241734.1:0-12805 GCA_025400095.1 Phenganax marumi | reverse complement strand
AATTGTTAGTGTTTGCATCTGTTTTTGCGTGAAAACACAAATGAAAACGCTCAAAAACGTTACCGTGTGCACATAGCATAAATCTGCTAGCCATTGATTAGAAAGCAAAGCTGTGCGACATTTTCTTATAATTAAAAATATCTTCGAGGTCGTGAACCTTGAAATAAGTTGAACATTTGTTTCAATCTTGAAAAGTTTAATGTTGGAAATTGTACGCGATAGCAATGTCCGAAATATGTTGGGGAAAAGACTGAAAGTTTCAATGAAAAAGAGGTTTATTTGGAGTCTTTGAATATCACTTTTTATACACGTTCAAGCTTACATTTAAATGACTTGATATGAATGCAAACCAGCTATCCAGCACCTCCACTGTTCATCATGAAATTCAACTTGTGCATACGCGACGTGGCACATTGGACGTACTTATACATTGCAATGACTTGTTTACCGACTGTAAGTAATTTTCCACTGATTTTACGACTAAGACAGACAATAAATCATTACAACTTTCCATGCATTTGGCCACCCTAGTTTATGTGTTATATATTGTGCTATACTTTGGCCTATAAACTGTATAGAAACATTTTGAACATTAACCTTTTGTAATATTTCGGTAATTTTACCTTCGATATTATGAAACTTTTAATTCCTATATCTATTGTCCTTACTGTGGGTTTCGTCAAGTCAATTTAGTTTCCAATTTGAGTATTTTTCGTATTGTGGGTGGACTTGCTGTTTATTTTTTTAGGCAGAACCATTGTATGGTCTGCTTTATAAAAAGTGTAGTAGATCTTGGAAACGTTTATAAAATTAAAACTCAACCAGAGTATATATAGAATTACAGCACAGTATGTTTGCATGCCAACCAGCCATTGAAACTATTCATATCCCGATTGGTCAAAATTGTGTAGAATTGGGAAATCCGGAAGGCCTCAAAGCTAAGTTAGCTTACTAAGACATCATACATATATTCGTTTTATAAAGTCTTTTCAGAGAAATCAATCGCTTGAGGCTATAGTCGATCGGTGGTAATATAGTATACCAGACGATGTCAGGTGTTTTATAAGCTATCTACACCGCCTATATCATATCCCCTAGCTCTTAAAAATTCTGACGACTGATATGCGATTCTGTAAGAAAGCATTCTACCTCTATCTAGTTCCCCTTTTTGGACGAATTATATTCAATGTACAACTTAAAACAATGATTAACAGTGCACTGAGACTACATGAATTGTATAGAATTTTATGAAAAATCATTTTGATATATCACCGCTTCATGTTGACATATGAAGTTTCACACTTATGCTACGTGTCGGAAAAGTATATTTTTCGTCATCTGAGTGAAAGTTTTCACTGACTTTTCAAAACAGAACAGCTCGCGATACTACTTTACTTACTTTGTATCCATTTCGTCACTTGCTTCTCAATTGCGCATCGGCCACTTGTCAACAAGAAGCAGAAGCACCGTATATGCTCAGCGCGCACCTGTCCCGTTTTCAAATTACATTTGCATTTTAAACGATATCCCTTCCTAAATATCACCTTGACCTAAAATTTACAGATTTCAGTACTCGACGTCGGAGAAACACTTCGTTGAACAGAAGTGTCGCGCTTCAATGAGTGCTGTTTTTACGTTTTGGATTCATTTACCAAATATAGCTCCACTGAAAAAAAAATCGGTGGTGTTGAAAATCTAGTGTACACTTGGCCAATAATGACATATCGTTAACTATGAATATTTTCCCTTAGCTATTAATTAGAAACGCCTCGGTTTAATTACGACTACCCAGGATATATACGCTTGAACAATTCTGCTAAATAAGTCGTTAGCTATTGCTCTTTTTGAACTGAGCTTTTGCCATATTAAAATCGTAAATAGGCTGTAACTCTGAAATTCTCTAAGATAGGAATAGTATAGGTCCTTATTAGTGCACTTTTTTTGAGGTCAGTGTCGATGCAGATGTTTCTAAGTGCGCTACTCTCGCCCACGAAACTAAGGCACGTGCGTAATTACTTGCGCACGCATGCACTGCGCAGAATCACGTTTCATTTATGACGTAGTGAATGGAGAGATGGAGGATTGCATGTGGAATCGCTTGAATGCTCTGGAGAATGTTGCTGGTGAGTTTCCGACATATCTTTTCTAGAAATAAATCATTTTAATCCTTTGCCATTGCATTGCACAATAAACTAACTTTTGATCAAGCCAAAAAGAAGCATGTCCATCGCCAAAGCTGGACAAAGAATCATAGAATTAGGAATATTGAAACGTTTCGTAAGCGAAACGTGATATGCGGATAGTACAGCCATGCAAAATGTGCAAAATTTGTATATTATTGTATTACGCGTGTAAAAAAAGGTCTCGATTTCAGGGCTATTTTTTGACACTTCACAACCTACTGCGAGCAAGTTTTGCTACTTTAGTAATTTGATGATGCTTTTTTTAGCTGTGGTAGTATTTTTCTCTAAATTTTGTCTAGTATGCAATGGTCCATTACGATAAAGCGAAAACACATTGCAATACTTTTAACAAACTTTGCGCAGGTTGTTTGTTAACGCATATAGGGACTTGAAATTTTCTTCATCTTTACAGACAACACTAGCAGTTTGTTTGACGTTGACCCTTTCTTCTGCTAAACCCGCGGAACATCTTCCCGTCTTCGACATTATTCCCGCGAGGAAATTCCCAAAGGCGCTTGCTCTAGTTGACCAAGAGCCTAGTGCCGAGCCCGAAAGTGAGCCAGAGCCTAGTGCCGAGCCTGAAAGCGAACCTGAGCCTAGTGCCGAGCCTGAAAGCGAACCTGAGCCTAGTGCCGAGCCTGAAAGTGAGCCGGAGCCTAATGCCGAGCCTGAAAGCGAACCGGAGCCTAGTGCGGAGCCTGAAAGCGAACCGGAGCCTAGTGCCGAGCCTGAAAGCGAACCGGAGCCTAGTGCCGAGCCTGAAAGCGAGCCGGAACCTAATGCCGAGCCTGGAAGTGAGCCGGAGCCTAGTGCGGAGCCCGAAAATGAGCCGGAGCCTGGTAGCGAGCCTGAAGGCGAGCCGGAGTCTAATGCCGAACCCGAAAGTAAGGTGGAGCCTAGTGTTGAGCCTGAAAGCGAGTCACAAAGCGAACCTGAAAATTGGCCGGAACCTGGACCGCGCTGGGAAGAAGCTTACGAGAACTGGGGCGTAGCTTGGGAGTTTCATATTTATGTGTTCGCCGTTTGTTTTGCTCTTGTATTTGTTTATGCTTCGTATTACGTCATTGCGAATATATCCGACGGTCTCCGAGGGAAATATTTGAGCGTGAGTCTCAATGGGATGTTGTCGATTTGTGGTCTAAGTCGAACCCTAGTACTCGCTCTTGATCCGTATCACCAGGGGAGTGCTGTGGATACACCTATTAAACTGATGCGTATCTTGTGGTCCCTGGCTGACCCTTGCTTGACTTCAGCTGATTCACTAGTCATCTTGTCACTACTCGAAACTTACAAACTATCCATTGGACCACCGCGCTTGCAAAAACCTTCGACAATAGTTGTAGTGATTTCCTTACACTTCGGCTTTGTCCTCACTTCTGATCTT
This sequence comes from Phenganax marumi, assembly GCA_025400095.1. Lineage (NCBI taxonomy): Eukaryota > Metazoa > Cnidaria > Anthozoa > Malacalcyonacea > Clavulariidae > Phenganax > Phenganax marumi. The sequence continues at coordinate 9,238 of JAODVM010241734.1, read as the reverse complement.
GTTGTTTCTGAGTTTGTTGAAGCCAAAGGCATGTTACTGTTTTGTCAAGTATTTTTCATCCTATGGTGCGCTATCTTGGGAGTAGGCTATTTTCTGATGGGCTACAAACTGGATCAGTTGCTCTTCAAATCTGGTGTGCATAGGACACTGGGTTCTCAAGAAGGCAGATGGTATATTTATTTAATCTATGCTTCAGGGATTGCAAATATCTTGACAAGTTTTGTGTATGTTTACTCTGCGGCTGGTGTTTTTGGAGTGTACTCTGGCGCGACTTACGTAGACGCATGGTCGTGGTGGACTTTGCAGTCAGCTCTACGTGTTACAGAACTTATAGCAGCGGCGTTGGTATTTACTGCCAGTGCCAAGCGAGCTCAGCCAAATGTTCAGGAATCGCAACAGACAGACAATGCGCAACGTAGGAAACGCAGATTGAGTATGTTTTCTGGAATTCGCTCGAAAAGAACTGAGCTGTTTTCGGGAAATGAGTTAGAAATGACAGCTACTGGTAGTCAGTACATAGCAGAAGGAGTGAGCGAAAGTTTACCAGATGTCGTTGTTTGTCATTCTGAATCGGACAGTAAGGTTCAACGGAAGCACAGTATGTTTACAGCACTCGCTGATAAAATAGAAGCTGCACAAGGCACAATGGATCCATCAGTGTAACACCCGTCTTGTGTTGTCATCTTCGTTGTATCACATCACGGGCTGTTAGCCATTTGTAGAAATCCGACATTCATAATAAATGCTTTGTCGATGATAAGAATTTGAATTTTGATGAACATCCACATGATCTACTGCGTATTAGTTTGCAAATCCATACGTTTTTTTCTTCACTACATTTACGTTTTGGGCAAAGAATTCGCAGACTTCTGTTTATGAGCAATCTGATTAAAAAAAATGGCGTCAAAAAGTCAGGCGCGAATTTGGTAGAGAAAAGTAGAATGTGACAAAGTTTTCTTGCTAATACGATGAGAGAAACGACTATAAATTGCTACCAGAAGTTGTTTATGGGTGATAAATAGTTGAAGTTAGCTTATGAGCAACAAGTTTTTCAGAAAAATCCCGAACGTACACGAATAAGCAGTGCATACGATTTTTGCCACAACGAAACTTTTTCGCAAGTTATTTCTTGAATAATATTTCAAGGCTACCTGTCAAAGGCTTGAAATGTTTCGACGGGAAATGTCCACTACTGGGCCAAAGGGCAATTTGTTAACTTCTAATGGTATAATCCTTTGGAATTCGATAAAATGTTTTGAGAAATTTAAGCCGTGAGAGTTTGCTGGTGCAACAGCGAGAGTGATTTCCTTGTTCGTTCACTGTACAAATGATGTGTCTGTTCGCAATATCGTGGCAAATAGCGAACCCCAGGACGTGTTTTAAACGGTAAGACTGTTTGTTAGTAATTATATAGAACCTTAAAAGAAACGGTTTAACATAGTTGCGCGGCGTTCATTGATGGTTATCAGATTGATAACAATCTGTTGATAGATTCATGCAGGCCGGCTATTTTCGTTTCTGATACACTAGCATGGTGCACTATTTTCTTGGAACACAAATAAATAACGGGCTTAATGAAATATACATCCCACACTTGAAGAATGAAGCTATTTCGGGTTTATTCACAAGCATAGCCGATGTCTGGTGGAGCATGGTTGTTTCTGTGTGAATGAATGGTGCCATTGCTGGGTTGTTTGGGCTGTTTTGTAAAGTTTGCTTGCGTGGTGCAGTCAAAACAGTTTTTGACGTGATACTGTTTTGATAGTAACATAAAAATGCATACCTCCGAACTTAAAATGTTTTTGCTTCAACTTGATGAATTTCTTGTGAAAAACAAAGGCAGTTGCTCTTGATGTACTTGAGTATTTGTGGTATTGTGTACAAGTTAAACACGAGATGAATTCCGTAGTGGCTGCCTGGTTTCCATATGGTCGTAAGTGTCGTAAACGAAGGGTCACGATATCTCTGAACAGCCAAAATGTTATCTTCTAAGCAGTAAATCTTTTAGAAAACATACATATTGTTTACTAATACTTGCTTTGCTAATAACTTGTTTGAAACTGTTCTATGTCGGTTGATACGAAAGATCGTGATTCGTGACTCTATCTTTACGACAGTTACGACCATATGGAAACCAGGCTTACATGAGCTTTGTCCTAAAGAATCCGCTTCTTGTAAACTACAGTAATGCAGGCGCAGATCCCGCTGATCTGTTACATTACGCTTGTCTCTGGTGTCATAACCATATCACACCATATTTTCAATTTCGATTGACAATTTGCTGTCACGCCACTGGCATCGTAGGTTTTGAAAATTAATTTGTATTGACTGACAACGTGTTAATTAAGAAAGGAGCAATGTTATCTGAGAACACTCGACCTTTTCGAAGAACTTGAGATGACCACACTTGGGGTGAACTACAGCGCACCATCTGAAATGAATGATTTCCAAATATGAAATCAAAAAGTTACAGAATCATTAATAAAGTTTACTAAGATGCGTAATGCTTCTCTGGTTGTTTACATTTTAAGTTAGTCATCATAAATAAATAATAAATAAATAACTAAATAAATAATCATGTGATGGCCGAAGAATGAAAATTTTTTAATGGTGACTGGGTACACAAGCTTGGTTATTGAAAAGTTTTATATACATTGTTTTGTATTTTTTTATTAACTTTACAATCAATAACACTGTAGTGATGGTTCAGAAAATTGGACCAAGCCATACACATACAATTGGATCGGGTCTAATCCACTCAAAGACAGAACACCGCAACAGCGCGACAAACTATACTCCACCATATATCGTACGTTTTTATTGTCCTTTAATTTATTTATTGCCCTACGCCACAATTGCCATATGCTAGACCAATGGCAATAAACTAACGGTCTTCACGTGAAACCAAATGAGTTTGGTGTCGTACATTGACTATCAGGCTAAACTTTTCGCTGTTTTCAAAGCATGATATGAAACGTTTTTTCGATTTCATCAGCTTGCATCTTAGTAACCATGCGCCACGACATACTCTATCTATATGACAGCTTAGCAGTATAACTAACATCAAATGGTTATTCGTCGTATATGTATAAAGATATTTAAACTGTTGGATCAAGTGTTATAGTTGTTGGATGTTCATATACTCCTGTAATGGTGTTTTTATGAAATAAAAATATATACTGTGCCTCAACCCAACGTCATTGTCTACAGCCACCAACTAGTATAATTAGCCAACTCGTTCGTTCTTATGGAATTCTGGCCAAAAAGAGAAGAGACAATGGGTATATCCCCCTCCCCCCTCCATGAAATACAATTCTGAATCGCAATGCCAATGTAAAACCTCTTCAATACAAATACAACGCATCAACAGGTTATGAACTTTATTTTTGGGTCTGTTTCAAATGCGTTGCTCATCTCTAAATCGTCGTATCTTATTACCATTTCTCTGACTGAATCTCACGGTGCGTCACTATGCTTGCCAACTATCCATTAGGCTCGAATCCAAGAAAATAACGCCTAGTTTTTGCGCCGAAATTGAGCATGTAAACAACAAACATTGTTTATTTTTGTTTATCGATTGTTTCTGCGATAAACATTGTTTTACCACGACAAAGTTGAAGCATACACGATTTCTCATAACATTAACTCAAGCCTCAAGATTGACTAATGCCCAGCTGGTTCGTTTTGCAGTGAATTGTGAACGTTTCCATTAAGATCGAGCCGCGATCTTGGACAGCTATTTATGAAGTCCATCAATTATCTAATCCTTAATCTTCTACCAACCATGTCTTCATTTACCATGCTTTATAAAATCGGAAACAATTTGAAAAACTGCCCCAAATAACTTCGCAATGGTTCATAGACATGCTTGCTCTAATGTTTCATGCTCTAGATTATCTGAAAAAACTACTCCTTTTCGTACATTGAATAAAGTATTTTATAAATAATGTTATCGTCATACATTATTTTCCTGTCGATTCTTATCTCAAGGCCCAGCAGGGTTTGGTACAAAGCAGATGTTATCCCGAAATACATTTTCCCCAGTTCAATTCCCCGCCTACCGTTCACTGTGAATAAGCTACGTTTGACCGTCGTATTGTGGTTGTACACATCAGAATTTGTAACGAACACCTGAGGTCTTCAAGGATTATAGTTACGTTCGATCACTGTCTTCACCTAACTTTGAAATGTGCGTCTTTTCGCAGCGGAAGGACTGAACCATGAAGTCGGAACGGGGAAATTGCGTCTCGCCGATTTTCTGGACGTTAATAATCTACTCCATTTGTTGCGGTAAGCCAAACTTTTTTTGCAAACAAAACCTCCATTATGCTTGTCTTGGGGAGTTCTGTATCTTACCGATTTACACTGAGTCTTGGCCAGCACCCAAGTGTGTGAATCCCATCAAAAACGTTAATAATCGCAAGGTAATATCGGCTGATAAGATTTTCCGCATCAAACAATCCGCTTGGGAAGTAAACGCCATGTTCGTGTACAATATAGGCCACTTTTGAACAGTATAGTGGATCTTCACAAAGAGAGGCTAAAAGCAAGTCTGTGCAACCGCAGGGCCAGATGGGGCTGTAATTATTTACTCACTAATGTGCGAACAATTTCGTTTGTTTGTATATATACAATTACAAGATGTCTATATTACACATTGATTGTAACTTAAATCATGCTTGTTTACACTCTTCGTAGTAACACATTGCCTGCTCATGTAAATTTGAATGCTCTCCGAATGAAATCGTGCGAGAAATTCCGCGACTCCGACCGATTGCATTTTCGTTGATTATTACGAGGCAATTATATTGCTTTATCTCTCTGAAAGAGACTTGCAGTGTATCAATCAGTTTCATCTGAGCACGTCCCATAAAGAACAATGAAATACGGCTAGAGTACTATTCCATTGTTTGTAAAATAGTCTATACAATTTGCGTTCTAATTCTTTCAAGCATAGCGTGTTATAATGATACTGTAGAAACAGCATGCATGTATTGTGGACCACTTATTTTTAGATCAATGCTTCGCTTAGTAGGGGTTGCCCCGTATCTTCACAAAATTGTTAAAGGGTTTACACGTACAAATTCAGTCGTGTTGCTGTGTTGAATAGAGAGCTTAAGCTTCGCGTTCAACGGCAAACTTCAGACGCCAGGCGACAAAAAAATTGTCGATATAAGGACAGTAAGGCGAAGATAATTAGTTGTGCTAGCACAGGATGTTAACATAAAACTGTTTGACATAATATGGAAAATCCAAAAAGAAGAGAGGCGAACAAAATCTGCCAAGAAGAACGGCTCTGTCGTTTGCCGTAGCTTTGAACGCGAAGCTTAAACTCCCTAATATTTCCATTTGTACCGAAGGTGAAGGAAGAATTAGCGTGTATTGAATAATTTTCGCCATTATTGATTTCCAATTTACAACTTTAAGGGTAGGGCTGAAACTCTGCTTTTATGTTCTGCGCTCCGGCGAGTTTTCGAACAAAAACATTTGCTCAGCTTCTTTTCGCCGTGTGCGATTTCTTAATTAAGAGCAAGCACTTGAACGTTATCAACATTTTTGCCATAATTATTGTGACTTCACTTGCAATTTTCCAAACTCATTATTTTTAATCATTTTCTACACCCAGACTTTGAATACAAGCAAAATTACACGCATATATGGCATCAAATAAAATACACTGCGCCCTCTTAGTTGCCTTGTGCTGCGGTTAAAACCATAACGTTGTGTTTTACTTTGCCAAAGAAGGAACATGTAGTCAAATATTACAGACATTCGTTACGCGCGTTATCTAACTATCTTATAAAATACGCTTATTTCATCAAATTTATCGAGGTCCTGTTTTGTTCAATCCAAGAAAATCCAAAAAAATATGTCTCCGACTTAGATAACTTTAGTGTAGCCTCATGACATCCTTCGCTTATGCCAAAACATTGAAAACAAGTCGTCGTTGAAGTATTACCTAGCAAATTTTATTGATGCCAGGAATTTTATATTGCTCAATAAACTCATATATGGCCTCGTTAAAGAGTTTAAAAATTGAAGAGCAAGTCGTTTTCTGACTGTGTCGATGTAATCTATTATTAAATTATTTATGTGGGAATTTTGGGAAAATGCTAAAACTCTTTGGCGGCCATTTTAAAATTAGCACTACGCAAATAGCACTTATTTTGCTGGCTAAGTTATAGTATAACAGACACGAAGTTGCACTTATTAAAACAATGTAAAAAGTCAAGTTGAAAGTCAAGTGTTTGAGCTAGACTTTCAACGTGTAGAAAGATCGAGTTTGAAAAATTTAGCCATTTTCGGTGTGTCTGCAGTTTTGCTCCTTTTAAAGCCAGGCTATACCATAATTTTGGTCGCATTATGCTTCGTGTGTTGCGAGTGCGATCAACAGCTTCTACCTGCGGGCGTACGCGAACACAACATTAAACTCCCCTCAAGGCCTGCATGTTGTTTCGTTTTTCAACGCGTAGAATATATGAATGAATACCATATTATGGGTCCTAGTGACTGTAATCTTTTCATCTGTCAAACATCTTTCAAAAAGTGTTTACGAAGGAACATCAAACACGATACCGTTTGACCTTTTCGCCTCCGAAAATTTTATTTCAACTTTGTGTCAGTAATTTTCATTGCCGGATGTTTAACCTAATTCCCACTGACAAGTTACAGCGGTGCATGGCAAAGATCTTCGATATTATTAATTGTAATTAATATGAAGTACAACTATATATATTATCATTGATTCTATACAATTATCAATTTTAATTTTATTGTAGGACAAAGTATAAATGATTTAACTGGTCGATAGTTTTCAAACCATGATCAAGAAATATTCGTTAACTTTGTGTTTACTTTCCCAGTATCATTGGTAAGATCGGAACATCACAAGGAAGATAATCGTTGATTGAATATCTATCTTAATTTTTGATGGGTATAGTTCCGAGTTCAAGAGGAATGGTTTCATGCAATGATATTTTTTCGTCATAGTGACGGAGTCATAGTTTAAAATGATCCTTTTGTTTAAGTCAGTAAAGCAACGCCGATGAGTTACGATCTGTGAAAACCAAGCTTAAAGCCGGTTACAGACGAGCAAGTTTTTCTGTGACAAGTTTTACTTAACAAGTTTGAATTGCCCGTGTGTACGCACAACTTTGGCAATTTTTACTGTGACAAATGCACTTGTTCAAAATCAAACATGCTTGATTTTGAGCAAGTGTACTTGTCACAGTAAAAATTGGCAAAGTAAAGATTTTGCTCGTCTGAAAGAATATTTGTCGAAGTTAGTTTAGGCATGGCTACGAACATACAGTATTTGTCGAGGAAAACTTATTGCCACACGTTCACACGATCAAAAAATGCTAGTCACAGGAAAACTTGTGGAAATATATTGTGTCTATACACACGCGTAATTGGCAATTGAAACTTGTCAAGTAAAACTTGTCATAGAAAAGCCTGCTCGTCTGTGACCGGCTTAACTGTGATTTCAACAGACTACACGCACGAAAATGCGAAAATCTTTACACCACCTTCCAATTCTTCGACGAAGATCTCAGCGATGCCAGTGCAAATCATAACATCATCCAACTTTTGATTGTCATGGAAAATTCGTCCTGGAGATTTCCATGTCTTCTTTCGTGCTCTCATTCTGGTGGAAACGTAAATATTTATACGTAAATGGATTTCAGTAAAGCCTGGTTTCCATATAGTCGTAAACATCGTAAAGATAGAGTCACGAACTTTCTAAACATCCGAAAGAAAGTATTTTAAAACAAATTATTAGCAAAGCAATTATTAGTGGACAACATGCACGTTTTCTATGAGATACACTGCCAAGAAAATAGAATATTTTGGCCGTTGAGAGGTATCGTGATTCTTCGTATATGACAGTTACGACTATATGTAAACCAGGTTTAAACTTCACAAGGCAGCGAACATTGGTCAAAGTCGATAGTTTACAATCTTATAAGAACAAGAAATCAAACTTATTCCCGCTTGATTATGTGTTTTCACCACATAAAAGACTATTATACATGTAATGAAAAGAACAAAAATCCTTTTCTCATGATAAACTATAATATGACCGCCATTTGTTTTTTTCGTGTTGCAGCTCACGTTTCAACTGGAATATCTCGTCTACAAGTTCGTTTCAATTCTTCATGAAGACTCCTCTTCAGTTCCGAAGCTGTCATGTTTTTCGATAATATTGTTTCAAGCAGAAACTCTGTGTGCTAAATAGAAAACAAACTACTTGTAATAATTGTCACCGATGTATGAAATTGGATCGCGGACACTGCTTGATACAAATGGATATCACTTGACGACTGTGGACATTAGTAGATTGCTAGTGGATACTAATTGACATTAATGGATACTAGTGGATGATAATGGATATTACTTGATAACAACGAATACAAATAGATACCAGATGATGTCGATGGATAATAGTTGATATTGTGCAAACTAAGGATGATCTTACTTCTGCTTCATTAATTTTCAGCAAGAAAACCTTCGCCCTGAATTCACCTGTCTTCAAAGCACGGCCGTGTTTGATTAAAATCTACAGCAACAAAAAACCAAAGGGATTTTCGTTTATTCTGGGGTGTTCCTTGTTTCAGTTGAGATGACAACTTACTTTGCTTTTATCAGGAACGACAGAAAATGTCTCTGTTAAACGATCCATCTCCATTTCTTGATTGTTTGAATAAACTCGAAACACCTGTCAAGAAACGACAGAAGAAAATCTTAGGGATACAGTATACCAAGCATTCTGCATTTGTATAATTTCATATACATAAGAAGGTAGGATTTCTGTGTAAGCATTTAAACAAACCTTGAACATTTCAGATGAGCAACCCATCCTGCTCTCCAGCTTTCCCTTGAACTCACCGAGTGAGATATTCTTATGAACACTCATCTCAACTACCAACGAAGACTTGAAAATATCAAATTTTGAATCGAACAAACAACAGGTAGTTCGCAAATTTTCTTGACTTACAAATACGTTCTTGAGTGGTGTAAACGTCACTTGGTAGATGAATTTGTAATGTGATAGAGTTTGAAAAATGATCAAGAACGTTCAATAATTGACTGTCGAGAGTCTCTCCCGGTTCCTTATTCGTGCACTCTACGAATATCTAGTAAGAAATACTGTTATATAGTAACTACAGTGAAACACGGAATTTGATTGGTCAATGCCCGTGCAGGATCAGACAATCCTGCACGGGAAAATTTAATT
>JAODVM010241512.1:0-12810 GCA_025400095.1 Phenganax marumi | reverse complement strand
ACACGCGGAGCAAGTTGATTTACTTTTAACATTCCTAGCGTGCACGCGAGACCAAGCGACTACAGACAACGACAGGCAACAGAGCATGTTTAAAGCTGTGCGCTCAGCCCGCGCGGGCGAAACGGCTGTAGAGGAAAATGACCCTTAGGCGGAGTGAACGCCTGAGCAGGCGTCTTGTTAGTTTTTAAATTTCGACGTGTATTTTTTTGTACTAATCTAGTTTGAGGCTGGTAATATGAAGAATCTTATTTTGAAAATAGTCAGGTACATTTTGTAACACTCCTTGCGAAGTTTCTCCTCTTGGCGTATGTGATCGAGTGTAGATTGACTGACGAATGCATTGGCCAGATTCTTGGATGACGTACGTTTGTAGGTTGTCCATTATATCACATCCTTCAACAGGAGAAGAATCGCAGTAAAAATCGTCAGTGTAAACGGACCATCCCAATCGGATGAATACCCATTCGGATGCTGCGTTTTGTCTATTTGTTTGACCAATCTAATTTAAAACTTTCGCATTTGTTCATGCATACTTATTCTAATTTTAGAGGCTCTTACCCGCCTGTTCCACCCAGATACAGCGCAGATGTAAGACTTTTGGTTGCTCGATTGTTCAAACGAAACCCTCAGTAAGTAAAGTACTGCAAGTTTACGCCTTCAATAATTCATGAGGAAAATACAAAGATAAAACGAACATATTAGAATCAATATCATTATTCTAATTACTTTTTGAGAGGAGACTCTTACATCTCAGTAGGTTTATATTATGAGATAATGGTTGGTTTGACAATTACCAAAACGATGAACTTTCGTTTATCTTCTGAACCCGTGTATTCATGAATACATGACGACTGTATTAGTAATGTTACGTTCTTGTTTACATTACATAGTGACAGACCTTCAATCAATACAATTTTAAAACAGCCGATTATTCAAAATCGCATTAAAAAGTTTCTCTCTGAGGAGGTAAGAATTGATTTCAGATTGGAGTAATGGCCATGAATATATTACGTGGTTACGTATTTTGACAAGTGTGAATCAATATTCTAACAAATTAAACGTGCATGCAAGGGCTGATTTTCTTTTCTCGACTTGTAAGTGGAAATCGAAGTTGTTCTGCATTAGCGAGGCTTTGCTTGGTTTTAGATTACTGCAGATGAATTTAGTCACACTGTATTACATCGTCAACCCTTTGTCGTGCCCTCTGTACAAAAGTTCGTTCCAGGAAAACCTGTCAAACCAGCCCCAGGTATGTTTTGTGTATTTTGTTAAAAAACTTTCTCCAACCTGTAATTTTGTGAAGTTTTAAAATCAACTTACTAGTACGCTACGTTATGAACATGGTCCTACGTAGTTTGCATTTAAACACAACTTTGCTTAAACCCAATGTATCTATCCTGCCTTTGCAGTGTCCTATGTGGCTATATGGTTGTCATACGTAATGTACTTGGATAAGCGATGCAGTTTACTACTATTTTGCAAGGCTTCGGCGCAATTAAATAATGTTTGAGTGCAAGGCCCATATTTCCATAGGATGTTGGGATACCGCAAAAAGATATTCTCTACCAATAGTTTAATTTTTCCTGATTTTCTCTGATGCGATTCATTTCTTAAACATTTTTGGAATATCTTCAAAAGAAACGAAGTTTGATTGATCCGTTTTTTGTTTTTTTTCGAACATAGCATGTACAATTGCTTGAGTACTTAGTCATTAGATGTCAACCGTTCGTAAAGTTACTAGATTTACAATTTTATAGCACCCAAGAAGATTAGTAAGCCAGCTGCTAAATATGGAGTTTCTGTCGCAAATAAAGTTGCTAGGTAATACATCTAATTACATATGTAGAAAGGATGTATGTAGCTACTGAGAATTTGTCTTTGTGGGGAGGCGTGCACTCCTCTAGCCTTGACCAAATAGGGTGCGCAGGGCATGGCGCAGGGTGATAATTTGCCTACAAGACAATAAGTATTGTCTTTGTTCAAAAAATGGTCACTCATCACCAGTGCACCCCTCCTGTGAGATCATGTTGGCTTTGGATCCAACTGACAAAAAGTTTAGTACTGTCCGTGTTTGTGTTTTTGTTGGAATTATATTGTTGTAGCAGCATTGTTTATTTCTACGACATAGAAAGCCTTCTAATGATGTGTACAATCATATTAGAAAACCAGCGAGACCTAATGACCGTGAAGCCGTAAGTATGGATTGTCTTTTTTAGTGACGTTCAAATACAGTATTTTATACATGTCAAAGACACTATCACCACACATTTTTTGTATTCATTTCGATTCTGTTGAAGAGGGCTCCAAATGGATTGACCCTTGATGAAAAATGTAAATATATATGGAAGCGTATTGACTTGATTTGGTGGATATAATTTGTTTAGGAGAAGGCCAGAGAGTTCGATGCGAGAGAAAAGAGAAGACAGCAGCATCAAAGAGAGCAGGTTCAGTATGACCTACTGTATACTTGTTATAACTAAAGTGTGTGCATATAAGTTCTGCACAACTTGTTAGCTTACTCTGTGTAACAGAGGAGGCATGCACTCGAGTAAACTAACACAAGTGAAAGCTGCAAAAAAATGTCCATGATATGTTTCTGTTTAGAATTGGACATTAAGAATCTAGATATTTTCGAAAATACTTTTTTCTTCATTAGGAAGACAATTATAACAAGATGATGAACGATATCCAAAAACAAAGATGGCAGAAACAACAGGTTAACATTTCTTCGTGATTAATGACCTTCAGTAACTGTCCAATTAGGAACTTGTGCATGTTGAGGCAAAATCAACGTCAGGACCTGATATATTATTAGGGATTCTTTGATTTTGCACCAATTAATTTTTAGATGGAAAAAATAAACAAAGCAAAAGAACAAAACTGGCGAAATTCTGGAAATATTTTAAGTCCTGAGGTACTTTATTTACAAAATGTTTATATTTTATGCTTTAGAGAGAGAGGTACATAAGTTGGCAATGTCGCGTGTTGTACATTCTATATTTGCTTGGTGATATCATTTTGTGTGTGTGTATTTTTTTATCGTTCCAGAAAGAAGTGAAGTCCAGTGATGGCGATGAACATGGAGTTGTAGTAAGTTGTGGTGCAGTGCTGTTTTGTTAATTGTGGTTGCAGTAGCTAGGAGCGTAGTCGTGCATTATTTTGATTAGTAATATTGTTATCAACATACTATAACATATTGAGACTACCGGTGATACAAAATTGTAATATCCCAATGCTGCATGCGTGTAGGTGTACTTTAGTGAATGTAAAATGAAATGTTCTTTTCAGAACAAGCAAGTTGCCGCAATGAGAAAGTACCAGAACCCTGTAGGGAAAGAAAACAAACCTCACTCGGCTTATGATGCAGGGCATCGTCCAACACCAGCTTGGCAGCATGCTGCAAGACAAGGCGAAGTTAATCGGTTAGTGTCCAGCTAAACTACAGCAAGGTTATTATCTATAGTTCAAATGTGTATCGTAAACAAACACGAAATAAACAAATGTAAAAAATTCTAATTTTACTTGAGTTACTCGTTTACAAGTTTAGTTGCTGCATGAGTAATCTGACTTGAAATCTCTTACTTTTACTCCGAAATCTTTTTTGGTGCAGTGAAAACTTGGCGAAAGAATTTTGAGTTATGCGTATATATAGAATGACCTAAAAGAGAAAAAATGGCATAATCCTCTACCCTGAGCCTTTTCCTTCGTTGTGGCTCTAAAATCTCTGAGAAAGCAAGTCGATAACTCGTATTATAAGACTACTATACTGATTTCCCTATTCATACTTTCCCCTTCCATTACATACATCCACAAAAAGTAGAGTGACTGCATCGTATGCTAACAACATTACACCTTCTATATGCTTGATTTTTTCCAGTGTTCGAGCTGCAGAGGCAGCTGATAGAGCGAGAGTGCTGGAAGAATTCTGGCAACGGAAGCGCGAAGCTCTCGCAAACAAGAACAGAGGAGGAAGACAAATTGGAGGACCTTCTGTTGTAAGGGGACTTACTTTTTAGACAAGTTCGCTCCTAGTTCCCATTAATAAAAATTTTCGAGTAAAAATGCCAGTTTGGTAGTAATTCTCTGGGTAATTTTCTTTAGAAAGCAAATAATCTAGCTGTAGCACCAGCACCTCATATCCCAGGTAACTGCGCCCAATATACGACTATCGTGAAGAAATTAATCTCATTTACAGTAGTTTTGGATGTTTACTTATTCTCAGTTCAGTACGTGATTGCAATACAGTACGTACTATCAGTGTGTCTCAAACTCGTCTTGTACGTCTACTGTATATTTCTAGCCCCTCGACATGACGATGTCAGTATTGGTCAAGAGAAACGTAAAAATCCAGCTGAACAGGTGAAACTTAGACATTGTGCATTTGCTTGCGTAGATTTATTGTGAGTGTCAGTACGAATAGCCCTAGCTGAACCAATAGTTGGTTAGTGTAAACGTTCTTCAAGTTTGTTTATGTGTTTGTTGGTGAGGTACTTTATCCTGGTTTTGCGAGTTACCAAAGAGATAAAGTTATTTGATTTTAGGATTATTTATCGAGACTGGAAGCAATAAGGAAACAGAATTACAGAGAACGTTTGGAGATTCAACATCGTATGGCTAAAGTTCGTGCTCCTGTTCCTAAGGTACCGAGTGTGGTTATGCATGCATGTCAGCTTTTGCAGAATTTCCATGCATGAAGATATGGTTGATTGTTTTGTAAGTCACTCCGAGTGACAGCCGGAACATGCGTGGCAAGCGCTGGAAAAATTCGCTGCCCAAGCACGGTGAATGATTATCAGAAGCCGTGCCTCTGGTAGAAGCTGATTTTTACTCAGGACAGTTATCCGCAGTATCGGAATGGACAGCAGGTTTTTGTTGTCTTGTGAGTTCTGCATGGATCGAAACTGATGACTTTAACACGTTTCCTGTCCGTCCCAATTCATGAAGCGGGTTATTTTCCTGAGCTGAAATTAGTTTTAACACAGGCGACAAACATGGTTATCACTCAAAGACATTCACATAACATTCATCCACCTGATTGCGTCCCAGTAACAATTAAACGTTTCCTGGATGCTCGTATGGCGACTTATAGGAACGTTGTGAGGCTGTTCATAGGATGCGTAACCGGGGGAAACCACAAACACGATGACTATGTCATTCAGGGGGAGGGGATTGCAGGTTCACATTCACAAGCCCTACATTGATCTTCTTGTTCAACTGTCATACTTTATGTGATGTACAAATGTTTTACTGAACCATAGAGGTTCTACCTCTGGAAGGCTTACATTTTTCTGCACTTTTCAAAAAATTCTCCTCAGCTGCATGCACTATTACAAGTTCAGTATTTAATGCCTTCTCTCCAATTTTGGATCAGCTAATGTTGGAACGGCTTGTAATGGTGGTTGTTAATCTGTCGATGTATCAAGCTCTGTTCACTATTTAGCCATCATCTAGTGCCGGTGAAAATGGTGATCCAAGAGTTGATCCTGACGCTCGAAGGAAGAAGATTGCTGCACTCAAGGTAATGGTAATGAAGCTAATGTTAATGTAGCTTAGATTACTCAGTTGGGCTGTTGCAATATTTGTAAGCGAAACTCCACTGCGTCTCCATTGATTTTGGTGAAGACTTATTGCAGTATTGCGTGTAGTTCCTCAGATTATCTCAGCAAATCAGCTACGTGCAAATCAGCAAATCAGCTAACACTCTGATATAGGCCTAGTTACATTTGTAATAACTAGTATGGTTAATAACTGTGCATGCAACGATGTGTTACAACAGGCACAGGCTGATGAAAGAGCAGCGATTTTGAAAGAACAACTCGAAGCTCGAAGACAGGCTGTGTTTGATAGAGGACAAGTTGAAGCGAAGCCAGAAATCGAAGAAAACGAGGTCAGGAAAGTATATATTCAGTAAAACCTTTATACAATCATACATCTGTTTGAAATCTGTTTCCCAGGACAACTTGTTACCCTGTATGCCCATGAAGCGTTCTTTCTTATATCAATGCTCACCTCGAGCATGCTAACCATATCTGTACATCCTAAAGTTTGCAAACGGTAGGGAACCTCTTTGTATATTTATGACAAAGTGGTTGCTCAGCAAATGTTTATGGTGATGTGTAAGTGGACGATCTAATACTGGTATCCAATGTTTGCGTGCAGTTTCAAAGATGTAGATTTTTTATTTTTTTGTTCAGGAAAAGAAAGTGAAACGAGTTTACCAAAGGTAACAGAGTCGATTTTAATCTTTTTCCATGAATATCGTACATGTTCACGAAATCAGAGGCGTGCGCTTTTCTTGAAAGTTCTGCGAAAAGACAGCTCATTTCTTTTTGCATCAGAGTTTAGATGTACGACTGCAGTCTAAAAATGGTATAGTACTGTTACTTACTGTATAAGCGGAAGGGGGATAATTTGCATTTACAGAATTTTCTGTGTACATATACATGCTTAGGTACTGCGCTGCACTGAACTGCGCTGTAAATGTGTTTTAGCTGGTATGTTTAACATTTTCTCATCGTATGAACATTACAGGCCAGCATCCGCTGTGGAAAAGAAACCGGATGGTATGTGGTTGATTAATTTGTGTTTGGTGCGTAAAAACGTAATTTATTTTAGAAGTGCTGTATGGGTAAACAACAACAACAACATAATAATAATAATAATAATAATAATAATAATAATAATAATAATAATAATAATAATAATAATAATAATAATAATAATTTTAATAGGCATATCCAAAAAACAGATTTGGCTCTTCATCCTAAAAATATTAGCTAAAACTATTGATTAGTTACATATACATACATATATAAACAAATTACATACAAGTCTATATACATCCTAGGATAACCTAATTAGTGCTAGTTCTTTTAAATGGGTCTTAGGAGACATTAAAAATTGTCTGTAGTCTGAACAGTCGCAGACATCGCACTCTTTACCTAAGCAAACGTTCTTATCCAATAATTGAATGAAAAATTTTGTTCTTGATCCGTGCTGTTACTTTGATAGAACGTCCAGCAGTGCCAGCAGTTGGTCTGGAAACAGCTCTGAAACAAGTTGGAGCCACAAGATTATTTAGATCACATTCTGAAGTGAGACAAATTATGTTTCGGTTGCATAGCTGCAAATGATGTTCACGTGTTGAACTTACGTCTGATTCATTACAATACGACTCTTTCTGTGAAAAAACATGCTTATCAACTGTTTATCGATTTTTTATGCATGATTGCACGAAAATAGAATTCTTCGCGATTAGTTGGAAATTGTTTACCACAACAACAATAAATTCATTGCTTCCGAACGTTGATAAATTCAAAGCAATCTCTTTTGGCCTTTTTAATACGTAAAAATTCTTTTAGCGCGGGAATGAAAATATACTGAACTCCTAGTTTTTTCCGATTTCGTGAATAAGAATATATTTCATTGTGCTTAAGGGGGATTTGTCAAAAGTGATAGAAGAGAGCGCTAATGAAATGAATGAAGATGAAGAGATACAACGTAAACAGTGGACAGGCAAGCCTTTTACGCCTTTGATGTTTCCACTGGAAGCTACAGCATCGGCTATGGAAGGTGAGAAATGCGAAAATGAAATTTATCTTGTTTGCGGCGTAGTGACTGCAAGGTTGTGTGCGCGATATTCATCTTTGCATGGAAAAGCCGCATATAGCAAAGGCGAACAATACCACCTGAGTATTGAGGCTGGCTTATGTTGAAGATGGCAACATGATTTTACTCTGGTGTTCTTGTAGAATATGAGTATTTAGTCTTCATTTTAAACCTTTTTCCTACGCTCATCAATGATGTTGCACTATCAACAACAACGTTCGAAGGGTAATTGTGCCTCTGAAAGACATGCGCTGATACCATTTTAGAATTTGATTCTGTTGGTGGTAAACTAAGGGTTTAGCTTGTTGGCAATGTCCCGCAATGAGTGACTGCATTTTGCGCCAATTTTGACCTTACTATGGTGTAACAGATTCAGGTAGTTTCTCTGATGTTGGTGGAAAAATTTCGTACCCAAGCGTAATAGCACACCTTTATCCATGACCTTAAATTCCTTAGCACAATTTCTTACTGATTTCATTACGTTGTATTTAGCTACGACTGCGAATGACGTCGTAGTTAAACCAACAATGAACAATGTGAGGTCGAAGTGGAACCATGGCGGAAAAACTCAGCTTGTGTCAGCATTGGGAAAAGCAAACATTCAACCTGGGACTTTTGAAAATCCTGCTGGCGAGAGCAGTGACATTTCCGTTCTTCAGAGTGAAGAAAAAACCGAAGAGAAGAAGGCGGTATGTCTCTAAGTTTTGTCACGGTCCAAATAAATACCAAAACATACTTTTAACGTACGTTCAATGTCTTGCATTGAGTGACTGCATTGTGGCGTTAAGTTTATTTTCTCTAACTATACTTTCAACAAACGATCAATCAAGAAAATACCGTGCACAAACTGTAATCAAGGTTCCAATATCATTCAGCTTGTAGAATGGACATGAACAAGGTCCTTATAGTTTACGCAGTTTTAGCTTACTGAACTTGAAATAATGAATATAATGTTGCTTTTTGGCTCTTGCATCATCATTCTAGCTCTAAGGTAATAACAATCAATTATGCCAAGTTCTTGATTTTTGAGTTGATATTTGCTCATGTTTTTCAACCATAGCATTCTAAAGCGGTAATGTGGTATGGCACGAAATTTATTAGCAATAAATTACCTTTGTCTGTTTACTCCCAGATATCTTGGGTTGTTGGAAGTTCAGCAAAACCTAGCATGGGTGTCACTGTGTCCGTGTCAAAAGATTCTTCCCGGCCATCTTCCTTTGGAACATCAGCAAATTTAGGTGCAACTGTTGTTAAGTCGTCTGTCGATCAGACGAAAGAACAGAGGTGGGTGAAGAGAGCTTCGTGGGTAACAGTGTTGTACTTTCTAGTGCTATTTTATGAAGTTTCTGTTCAAATTTCTTCAAAATAACAAATTTGCTCTCAGACAGATGCGGGCATTGCAAGCATGTTTTTTGCATCTAAACAGCTCACTGGAAGCATTCCCCTGCATAACTAGGACTTGTTTACTAGGTATCCAATATGTACTTCGCATTTGACAAAGCTTGTTTTGTGGCTAGTTTTCTCATGAATAACTATTGCGTACGAGATAGGTAATAGTAGATGCATGCAATGTAACAATAATGTTTCCGTGATGTTTTAAGTGTGGTTCCTCCAACTAACGTCGGCCGACCTCTTCCACCAGCACCTGCATCAAAACATGAACCAGCTTGCGCGCGACCGTTACTTACACCTGATGCAGTGAATAGCGAAGAAAAACAGCTAGAAAATGATGTAACGACTGTAGACATTGATAAAGAACTGCAAACATCATCTGACAAGGACAAACCATGTGCCCCTATCAAAGCCTGGGAAGAACAATCACAATCAAGTATGATATTTATTTTGTGACAAGTGTAAAATAAGGTTGTTGTCTTGATGTTCCAAAGAGAGGCTTGTAATCGACCGCTAGAACTACAAACGTACATTGTATTGAACATTGTGTTTCTTATATAGAATCTTGTAACACTTCTTATTTAATTACCTCACAACTGGTATATGCATGATTGTGCGGCGGGTTAATCAAACATTAGGGCACTTACACGAACTCATTGAGATCCAGTTCTCGCCTGTGTGCACTACACTATGTCCAATGCCAGACAATACTCGTCAAGGAGAGACCCTTTCATCTTGATGGGTTGGTTAATGTTGACTGATATTTCGCTTTTAATGTTGTACTATTGACGTGTTCCCGGGCAGAGGTGTCCCTTGGCGAATTTGAACATCAACAACATCTCATTCTCAATTTATATAGCAAAAATATATGGCATTACCTAATGCCAATTAGCCGCTGTTAAGCTGATCCCTGTAAGTCGGCAAAAATTAATCCCAGTACTCTTTAACACATAGAGCATTCAAAGGAAGATGAATTACCACAAGCAAGGGGATACTATCAAGAATTCTTGCATTCATTACGACGAGATGACTCTCCTGAAGAGACACCATTGTTTACGAAAGTAAATGTAAATAAAGAGGCAAACAACAAAGATGACGTGAAAATTCAAGATGTTTCTAGTGAGGAGGAACAGTAAGTGTTCTCAAAAAATTTTAGCATTTTGTGGTTGCTACAAGGACGCGGTTACATCTATGTAATTTGAAAGATATAAGACAATGCGGCTCCGAAATGGCCAGTTATTTGACAGTTCGTATCTTGAAGTTTTGATGGTGAATGCAGGATAGTCGAAGTCGTTTTCGATGTCTCTATCGTGTTGTACTATTTTCCGACTCATGCACAAATCTAGTCAGAGCGTTGACCATAGGTGAACTTCCGTGATTTTGCGAGAATTGACGTGTTTTGCTCTATTCGTGATGTAGAACAAAGAATCCTGGGGCCGGTTGTTCGAAAGGTGGATAGCGCTATCTACTGGATAGTGATGTTTTGTAGCCTTCGTCAAATTTCCCGTTGATCGTTATAACATAATCTTACGACTGATATCGATAGATTAAAGTCTCTAATATTTATATGGCTGACCAAAATACAAGTTTCGACATGTTTTCTCCAATTTTGTGAACGTTGAAAAATTAGTGAATTTTTGTGATCCAACGGATAGCGCTATCCACCTTTCGAACAACCGGCCCCAGCATGGTGAATTTTATAGGTTGTTTTCAATTATCTGATTTTGAGATTTTAGATGACGGGCAAGTAACGTCAAAAATGGCCGTGAAAAGCTTTTCAGTTGACTCCAACGATAGTTTGAGACATAAATGTTTGATTCCTTCAAATGGGAAAAAGTCGTCAACGAAATTGTTGGCTTGCCCGTCATTTCGTTCAAAAATCAAGTGGTTGCAAGCAACCTATTGTTTCTGTACGAATTCAATGCATCGTCTTTTCATTGAAACTTTTGATTCTTGCAGATCGTTTTACCATACAGCTGAAACTGTAAACGTTTCACCAATTGCTCTAAATACTGGAAGATATGATACAGACTCAAAGGTATTCTAATGATACTTTTGCCTAAAACGTACAGCACATATCAAAGCATTTACAAATGCAGTTACACTTCAATGTATTGTTGATTTATAGTCATTGTGAAAGTAAGAAGTGATGTTTCACACAAGTTCCATTCGCTTGAAAATTCATGCGTGTTAATAGTTGTAATTCTGCTTCTTTCAGCGTTTGCGGACGTGCTCACTTCCGGACCTTCGTTTATTATTTCAAACCATTGCTCAAGATACAGAAGCTTCTGCTGAAGAAGAAATAAAACCATCGTTCTCTGAAGGAAGATTGGAAGATTTTGATGATGCTGAGGAAAAAGATTTTGAAGATGATCCCAGTCAGGAGGTTGACATTGATATGTCATGTAATGATGAAAGGCAAGTATTGAGATACTCGCAAGTACGAGCTTAAGGTCTTGCCTTTCCTTCTGGAGTTCAACGCTGCACGCTTGTGGAAATTTAAATTGTAAAAAAACCTATTTTATAAAAACCTGCAAGAAGTTTTGAATTTTGAGTAATGGACCTTTAACCTTCTGGACTAAATTTTAGAACATTTTGAATTAGGAAAAGCTTTTACCACAGCCTGAAGGAGCATCCTGAATTTAGTAAAACTGCCATGTTTACATGGTTGCGAAATGTTGCAAAATAAGGAAAATAGAGCCGTGCAAAGTTGGCAAATTTTGTATATTTTTCTATCACGTGCGAGAAATTAATACCCTTTTTCTTGAACGGGGTATTAACTTCCCGCGCGTAGTTGAAAAATATACAAAATTTGCCAACTTTGCATGGCTATATTTTCCTTATTTTACAATACTTCGCAACCATGTAAACCTCCTTCACGCTGTGGTAAAAAATTCTCCTACACAGTTCGAAATTTTTTGAAATTTTGTCTAAAAGGTTAAAAGTCCATTATGTGTCTATTTGTGCATTTACTTTTAAAAACTGTGACACTTGGAAAGATTTAAGCTTCTACGCGCGTGTAGAAAACGCGTAACTGGAAAGCAGCCTTTAGCCAATACTTGGTGTGTGTTTCGTCTATACGTTTATCGAATGGACAGGATGGAGACGTTCTCGTCGCCTCTGCAATGCAGAAAATGTAGCAGAAACGTCAACTGTTTAGAAGTGTACTCTAACGTTATGTACTACGTGTCGGTCATTCTGAAATGGTCGTACAAGAGTTTATAGAAGTCGTGATGCTTTTTGTCACTTTCTAGTGATGACGAAAATCAAGATTACATTAGCATGTTGGCTTCGATGGAAGATGTTCTAGTTAGTGATGGTAAGTTTAACTTTTCACCCTGCTGGCTCAAACTCTCTGTCCACTGAGCTATTTGAGTATTTAAAAGGAACTTGTTAGCATAATATTATTTCTTCTAGCTCGTTCACCTTCACCAATTAAAATGGTTCGTAATCTGGAAACGCCTTGTAAAAGTGATGGTATGACGAACGTATTTCTTGTAAGATATTTCGTATAAATAAACTTAACGTTGATGTTTGTTTCAGAGGATTCTGATCCGAACGATGATTCTGACAGTCAGTCATCTACTCCCCTACCTTTTAACGAGGACTGGGATTCAGGTATGTCCTGCAACCTCGTAGCCAGGAGTATGTTAAGTAAGAGAATTTTCTAAATTACCGTTATTAAAGTGAGTCGTCAATTTGTACAATAAAATGATCCCCACTGCAATGGACGACTTGCATTATAGCGTTTACGCCCGCTAAGCCTGACGGTAGGAGGCTGTTTTTGCTTCGAAACGTGAAAATATGGAG
>JAODVM010241401.1:0-12810 GCA_025400095.1 Phenganax marumi | reverse complement strand
TCAAAACCAACACCGCCATACCGGTATCAACAAAATACCGTGAATAACTAAGAATACCGGTATA
The DNA here is from genome assembly GCA_025400095.1 of Phenganax marumi. Lineage (NCBI taxonomy): Eukaryota > Metazoa > Cnidaria > Anthozoa > Malacalcyonacea > Clavulariidae > Phenganax > Phenganax marumi. Next base: position 12,746 of record JAODVM010241401.1, on the reverse strand, counting down.
CCGCCCAACTTTATTCTTATATACCGTATTTCGTCTATTTAGCCCTTTAAGGGCTTATTTTTTTGCTACCTTTCAAGTGGGGGATTATTGGAAGGGGGGGGGGGCTAAATAGAGGAAATACAGTAGTCTTAAAATGCATGCTGAAGAATTGTGAGCTGTAATCCAGTTTGGTACTGTGAGTTTCAGCACTTCATATAGTACTTAAGTCCATCAAAGTTTATGATGTGTTATGAGTTTCCACAGCAAGCAAAGATCATATTGTGAAAGCCAACAGGCTTTGCAAACTGTGCCGTGAGGCCATGCTATAAGTTCTGTTCACCGATTTTATTCACATTTCTAATTTGACTTTGAAGAAATACCTTCGCGGCCATTTCAATACTTCAGTAGTCATTCCTATAATAAGCCCCGTCAATGTCAGTCTTGACTTTATCCATGCAACATTTTTGGCACTTGCCACGTATTTTGAATAAGACGTACACCATTTAAAAAAATTAAAGTCACACCCCTTCAAAGTAACTTCCTTGGCCTTCTACACAACGTTCCATTCTCATTCGCCACTTTTGAAAGCACTTGCGGCATTCTGAAGTAGCTATGGCTCTCATCTCTGCATGAACAGCTTTAACAAGGTCTTGGATCCTCGAAAAGGGGCTTCCAGTAATTCGATATTTGAGTTTTGGAAAGACGAAAAAGTCGCACGGAGCTCATCCCATTCACATCAGGTACCTCTGGGTGAATCATGGGGTGAGTCATGCTTTGTGTGGTCCAAAGGATTGTCATGGTGCAACTGGATGCAAGACTGGATTCGCGTGCGCGCTGTTGACTGAACATGCTGAAGAACGTTTGACAAAACTGAGGTCGTTTAATATTCAGCAGTTATTGTAGATTTATCTGGCATGATGTCGAAGGCCACAGGGCCTTTTGAGTGGAAGAAGATAGTAAACACTCTCTTGAGCGGAAACCTGATTTCAGAATCTCAGGACGTGGCTCATCTTCAGCCAACCACACCACGTTTGATCGTTTATTCTTCACAAAGAAATCCAACACCTGTCGCCTGTGAGAACATCAGAAAACCTCTTAGGACTATTTGGCTCAAACTCCTCCAACCACCTGCGACAAATCATCACCCTTTGTTGTTTCTGGTCTGCAGTGAGCTGGTGGGGCACCCATCTTGCGCACTTTTTAGACGGACCAAAGTAGTCGTCGGACGATGGCATGTTCACTTCCGTAGCTTACACCAAGCTCTAAGGCTAAGAATCGGAGGGTAACAGAGGGATCTCGGAACAATCAAGGCCTCACCTCTCACCACAGTGCTTTCGGTCACTGATGTTGATGGTCTCCCAGCACGTGGTTCATCTTCACCGCTCCCCCTGCCAACAGCAAACTGTTGGACCCATCTGGCAACTGCGAAACGATAGTGCACGGTCACCAAAATCAAGCGGTGAGCTGGTTAATGTTGGTCACAGCAGTCGGGTAGTAGAGTATCACAAAGCGCCGCTCCAGTTTGACAGAATGATTCTCAATCGTTTTCGTGAATTGCAGTTTTGCCAGTAGATCACGATCAGGTGCAACTTTCAGATCAGCTCTGATGAGTACATGGCTTATTCAAACTGATCTGGAGGCGCGCGTTTAATACGTGTAACATACTGACTATTGAACGTTATAGTTTGTTCCCGAGGAGCGATAATGCGTAGAAGACTTTGTCGGTGCATGTAATCAGATGTATCTTTCTCTATGTTTTGTAGCTCAGATTGATGATGGAAATATCATTTTCCATGTGGAGTCTTTTAGTGATTTTCCTCGCATTTTTAACAGGTACACTTCTCATTATGTTTGTGGCTCATTTGCAGGATTTAGACTCGATCTTCGCGCTGCAATGCTCATTTTCTTTTAACTCCGCGATTTTTGATTCTAAATCGCAACGAACCAACCAATCTGAAACAAAATTGTAAATTTCAATTTGTGAAGTATATTCGTATTTGAAACTGAATAGGGAAAAATCTCCAAATTTACAGGTAATGTGGTGAAGACCTCATCAGGAGAAATTAATTCGGTTTTACCTATTAAATAATCAGAATCATCTTTCGAATTCACACGTTTCGTTTATACTCAACCTTCGTCAGGCAATAAAGTTTTCATGATTGTTTAGTCTGCAAGTCAAATCCGTCAGTGCCAGAAATCGTTGATGAAGAACTCGATTTGAAAAGTTTAATCAATGGAGATGATAGTCACTACAATCGCTTGTTATGGGATCCAACCAGCACCACAAAGCGCGTGTTCAACGTATCTGGAAAATCTCCTTTACATATATTACTAGTTCGCAAAAAAATTGGTCATTGTGAGATGTTTTTTTTAAAGTTGAAAAGCATTTTACAGTCAAGAGTAATAGCTTGTGTCGGGGAGTTGTCAGCGAAGAGTTTTGAACAAAACTGCAAATGGCTGAATGATTCTGAGCCGATGAAATTAAGCGAGGGGAACATTTATGGGATGCCTAAGGACTGTGGACCTTGGTATATGACTATCTACGTACCAGATACTTCTAATACAACTCATGTTTCTGTGGAAGTTTCGGAACCTTATGATTCCCTCGCGTTCAGGTGGCTTAGAGTGATCACCAATCTTGCTTTCGTGCCTGCTGTTATCGTCGCTTTAAAGCGAGGCTTCTACGCAGAGGCAATTATTTACTTCTTCAATGTTACATATTCTTCGGTAAGCTTGCAAAATCTCGTGCATCGTGGGATCGTGCCTGGCGCGTTCCAATGACCAGTGAATAATCATAATTCTACAGTGCATTTGCTAACTGTGATCTTTTTATTTCCCAGATATATCATTTATGTCAGTCAGAGTTGCATTGTTTCAAAGGATACAGTCGTATGCACTACAGCGATTATTACACCTCTGATCTCTCAATCATAACAACAGTTTGGAGTCTTACCAGAATAAAACCGCCACAAAAACACATTCTGTTTCTGGCTATTTCGATAATGTTGCAGTTTGCTGTCACTGAAACTTTCGACTCCGATTATCATTTCCGCCTAAACCTGATTTTCGCAGGACCAGCCTTGGTGTACATTTGTTATCTATATGTAAGTTTAGTATTGTATACATTGTTGCTGTTGGCACCACAGAAACCAAAGCAGAATTCCGGAGGCGTTTAGATGCTCTGGGCACAAGATGTGTTGAGACTAGGCGACTTGCGTATCTGTCAGTCGATACAGCGCTGTGGAGCTATTCTTGTGCCCAGGGCTTCTCATGCTGAACTCAAAGATGACATGCACGATTGTGTATGGCCAATAATTAGCGTATTATAATTCACTTGAAAACCGGCACGACATCTAAATGTCTTTAGTTTCTTCGACTGACGCATGGAAATTTTATCTGCAAGACTTAGAGCCTTGGACGTTCCGTTGACACGTCTATCTTTTTGGTAGGTTTATCGAACATTGAAATATAGAAGAATCTTTCCGAGTGCAAAAAGGTTTGCTATCACAATTCGTTAAACTTTTACTTCCTAAAATTTGGTGATTGCCATGCTCATAAACAATACATTCCTTCCACTTCCCCAGTATTTTCAGCAAATCTGTGCAGCTGTAATCGTGAGCTGTGATTTTCAGTCAAAAAGCGTTGAACGTTTTATCGCGCACAAATTATACCAACAAAAAGATAAGACAAGACTTTGGCAATGTCTGTATCTCTGAAGATTTTTCTTCACCGACCACATCTCTAATGATTCTGATGGGATCTCTATTTAGATGGTTGTATCACCTTTGTCCGGGGTTTTCCTTGGCGTTGACAGGCGCCTGGTTGAACATATTAGTTGCAGAGCCTGAAAACTACTATTATGTTCACTGTCTCTGGCACATTACCATCATGCTTTCTGTTGCTTTCTTGCTACCACTCCCGGCAGATGAAGACCCAGATGAACGATGGTGGATGGACAAAGTGGACAGGCAATCGTATGCCTCGCTTTCATGAAGTTCATGTTCGCAAACTGTGCTTGTCATGGCCTTTGAGAATGCGCGCTTGTAGGGTTGCGGAGGTACAGGGACAATTCGTTGGTCACGCTTCAGTTGTTGTTTCAAGTGTCGGTAATCACCAGAGAAGATTGTAATAGAAATAAGAGACAAAATGCTGTCAACTTTCAAGTATAGCAATAAAGTTGTTTAATAAATGCACTCCTTCTTGTTGCGGCTCTCTGCATGTCATCTCAAATACTATAGAAATACCCGAACTGTAACATGATAAAATATTCTAGTTGAAACATATAAATGTCGAGGAGTTCGAATCAACTTGCATACGCCATACTCGTCGTACCGAGCAATGGAATACGATGAGTTGGAGCGGAGATCCCGCCGAACACATTCATTTTACACTTTAAATACATTGCCACCTCAGGAATGTCTATACTACGATAAACTTCACTGATCGACGGTAAATTAAAATATACTTTTATTTCACAACGTACTTAAAATTATTTCTTTTACATGATCAAATGTATTTCAAGTCCATTGAGAAACTAAAAAATTCTGAATTTATGTTCGCTAATTGATGATTCAATATAATTGATGATTCGATATATAGTGTTTTGAAAGTAACTTCGGTATTTTTTGCTATTGAAAAAGTATTTTGTTGCCCTAGAGGCCTAATACAGACTGCGCATGCCCACTAGCTACCTGGATTAATCATTAATTTCTGTCGAACGAGAATTTGTTCTCTATTTCACGCTGATTCGTGATTGTTTAAATATTCAGAATAAGAATGAACTGTGTCGATAAACGTTTTAACTTTTTCAGGTTCCATATCTGGATATATGCCATGACCAAGGTTCGCAATATATTTCTTTGTTCCGAATGAACGAACCATACTTTTTGTAGCTCTAACCAGGTCGTCCTGCAAACACGATGTGAGATTTAAGGTCATTGTCTATTGCAGTCACTTTTCCAGCGCGCATGCATAGCGTGTTCAAAAATGTGTTCGTTCGCTTCAATGGAAGATGGCCTTTAAAAGGATTGGTCCACTAGAGTTGCACTGGATTGTTTTATTGGAGCGCGCCCTTGTAGGCTCGCACTATTAAACACTTGTATACTAAATCCAATGATTGTATCCTACCGTGTTCGCGTATAATCCACATGGATCAAGGTTGCCTTGTAAAACACAGTTCGGCGCCAGTAATCTATAAAACAAACACAAAACGTAGAGGAAATTTCGCTACTCATTAAGAAAGACAACAAATTTGTACTTTTTCAGTTTTCATACCTCGCATCCTGCGGAGGTACAGTCCAATCTAATCCGATGACATCGTAGCTACTTTGTGACAGCTCTCGTATTCCATAGCTCGCTCCTTTGGCAAATATTACCTTTTGAGACAGAGAAATAGAAATCTAAATTACATCAAGCTTCGCTATGGTGTAACTCGCTCACTTCTCCATTGAAAAATATTATCTCTCCCCATCAACAGAGTGGATATGAAGAACAAAAGTCGAGTAAGTGACTACTAAAAAGAAACGACGTCCTGAGAGCAAAGTCGTCCTTATTAACTTAGTCTTTCTTGAGCGCCAACAGCTTTCCGCACATATATGGGCAGAAAAGTTTTTTCGTCTTGCTAGTTCAGAACTAATAAGTTTAACCCAAAACAAAATTTCCTATTCACCCCTATCCGTAATTGTCCCGAGGTAAAACGGTTTGCACGTTGACCTGCGCCCTGTGCGATTCAGTAACTACTGTAGCTGCGAAAAAGGTTGAACATATTTATGTTTCTCTTATGTGCCTCTTATATTTTTTAATTTAGGACCACATTAAACGCACCATTGGCACTGCATCTCTCCCAAGTCGTTGCTTGACTTTCACAGCAATCTCCTCCAAATACGGGAAAGCATAGAGTGTGAATAGATATGGACTAAGGCATTCAGCGTGAGATTCAAATACTTGCAGCATCTGGAAACACGTTAAAACTTGCGTTATGCAAATGCAAAATGAAAGGAGACTATGTGGGCGAAAGCGTGAACATTCCAAAACCCACCTGGGCCCCTGCCCTGACTTGCGCAACAAGATAATCAACAATGATATTCGTCAGTTTCTGCAGTAACAATGACGTAGCTTCACCGTGTCTGTACAACCACTTTTTTGCACTTGACATTGTTTTACTTCCTCCACCTTCTATCATGTACGCCATTAACGTCCACTGAATATGACAAGAATATGAACAATGAAAAAATTGCAGATCTTATTGAATTGTCAAAAATAGTAATACCCAGATCGTGTAAATTAGATTGCATTTGATTGATTGACAGACAGTTCCTAATGACACAGTACAAGGAACAAATTGATAATTCTATTAATAAAATGAAATATGGAAGAACATACTGGTGCTCCAGAAAATCCAATTAATGGCACTTTGCCTTCTAGTTTGTGCCTTGTCAATGAAATTGCATCCATGACATAGCCTAGTGCTTCTTCTATCACTACATTTTCTTTGAGTCTCTGAAACAAAATCAGACACTGCAACTAAATCCACAGCAAACCAAGAGAATTACTTTTAACATAACATAGAACAGTACAGTACCTATCTTAGTTTCATGACACCCTGGTTTCATAGACCACACATGTATAAACAATAGTATCTGGTAAAACCAACCTTTAAATCTTCAGGTTGTCGTAAAGGTTCAGGAAAATGAGGCCCCTAAATTGAATGAAAAGTTGTATATAAAAAAAGTGAAGGGCTTGCATATGTGAATGACTGAAGTGATCTTGCTAACTCACTTTTCCCTTAACCATCTCACAAGTCATGCCTAGAGCCTAGTAAAAAAAACATGAAAATGGAAGAAACAGGGTATGATACAGAACCTGTGATGAGAAATTTGTAGCACTTTGCTATGAGATACAGACCTGTGGAATAACTAAAATATCAGAAAATATTATAGCAGCATCCAAATCAAATCGACGAATAGGCTGAAAACAGCAAAAAAATAATAGGCTGTGAAGGGAATCTCTCAAGGACAGAGCTGTCATAATATCACAGCTGGGTGTACCAGAAAAATTTCAATGATCAGTCTTGGTCAAAAAGTTTACAAAAGTTGTTAAAAATATGTTGGCTCAAAAGCATGACAAGAACAACGAGAATTATCATAATAATAGCAAAACATTTGAGGGCTACCTGAAGCGTGATTTCACAAGCAAGATTTGGCGTTTGTACAATATGGAAAAAGTTATTGCCATGTTCTTCTTTGAACTTAAGAAACTCTAAAACATACAAAACATTGAAAGTTAATAAACAGTACATTTGCATCAACCAATAGAGAAATATGACCATACAAGTTCAACACAACCCATATGACCATACAAGCTAGTATAATCCAAATCTAAAGTTCTAGCATTACCAGGTGGTGGATGGAAACTTATGTAAAAATACCACAAATACACAAATATACCGCATGACGTTCATATATATGGTATTCATTCACAAGTGAGAAGAGACTAACTTAATCACCTTGACAAGCAAAGTTGTCTGGGATTAACTAGGCAGAGTGAAACAATTAGTAAGTAAGGTACATCAGACACATTTTCACTCAATGGATTCACAAGAAAAATTTGAAAATAGAGTAATTTTGACATGGGCACTTCATGCAGATGAGTAGATCGCCTGGGGATTGGGGATCAACAGACAAAACAGTTAATAGAATCATAGTTGGTACAACTGCAATTTTAACCCAGGTCACTATTTGGGCAAAAACACTACATAACCAAATTGACTTGTGATATAGATACTATTGATGTTCATAATAGTAGTATGATCCCATCTGGTTCTCTTGTTTTGAGCAGGTGTTGAAATCGCTAAACTCCTGGTGAAAAGGGCAATTAATAAATTGCCCTATCCTCCATGCATTGTCAAAAATGCAAGTAATGCCATTACACATTCAAAGATGCCTAAATATAATTCATAACCTAGGGAGCCCTTGACAATTGGGCTAATATATGGAATTGTATGAAAAGATGGAATTTACAGGAATTTAGTGATTAAAAAGTGCCACACCCTCGGAAAGTTCGTGAAATGCCCCAGGCTCTGCCCTGAAGCATTCCTCAAAATTCCCTGCCTTTGGGGCATTCAATCACTAAATTTCATTTTCTCACGCTGCTACTCAATTGCAAAACGCAGGGAACCGTTGCAGTCCTACCTGGCAAATATCTGCCAGCTTGACGCATGATCCACACTGGGACGCGCTCTGTAGTTTCACCCCTCGCCGTACGAAGTATCAAGTCATTTTTCATTGGAGGAAATTCCTTCAGCGAATAGCTCATATTTGTCGTTAGTAGATGATGTCTTTACTTAGCTCACTGACTTAATCGTATCTATGATTTAATTTAATGCTTACCAGATTACACATGTGCAAAAGTAATAATGCAAAAAAGTGGTTCAACCACGCGATCGCTGTGCCCCGGCCAAGCAAGCAAGCACCCTAAAATACTTCTATGCTTATCTAACAATATCCCACAACATCCTGCAATTATTCAAGAAAGTAATTTCGCAATGCCTGCTGGGAAAAAATTGTAACACTGCACAAATCTAAAATGGCCGCCAGATTGCTGACAAAGATCCCTAAAAGTTTAGTTTCTCAGCGTTGTAACGTCGCCATACGATGTCTAGCAAGCGAAGCGGGAGGTGCAACAATGCCTCTTACATTTGGATCACCTCATACGGTACATACAATTCTTAAATTTTGAAGATGTACAACTTGTATTTGATTCAAGCTTGTAGGCCCGGTTTACACTGTCAGAGTTTCTGTGATCAAAGTGGGAATTTCGGATAGGTAACTCCTAACTTTTGAAGGATTTACTAAAATTATTTAATGTAACTAATACAGTGCTCAACAAGGAACTACTTCACATTGATATTTCTTACAAATTCTTCAGAACATAGAATTTCCCGGTGAAAAATTCCTACTTTGATCACAGAAACTTTGACAGTGTAAACCGGCCTGTAGACTGAGCACTGGGTTCAGTGCGTTGTGCTACTACTTTACTAGCATATCTTATCGTAAATTATTTGACCGTTCACGCTACCACATTATAGCGCCAAATTGATCGAAACTCCGAAGGCCTGCTGGCTGTATTATTGGTTACATCAAAATCGAGTAACCGGAGAGTTACAATTTCGACCCATTTACCCCAGCAATATTACTGTGATTTTTCTGTTGTTGAAGGATGTTATAAAATGGACAACCGACAAACGTGTGTGACTCAACAGTTTTTCTGATGCACTTGTCAGTCCACCATTTTGGTTACATACACTAAAAAGCTGCTGGTGTAAATGAACCTTTAATGGGTATCTTTATTGAAAAATAAAGAGACATTTTGTTAACCCATAGGAATCTCAAGCTTCCAAACTTATTATTTTTAACCTATACTGCAGGCGTATTATCACAATGTTGATGTGAAACAAGTTGATGTGCCGTCTGGCACAGGGACGTTTGGCATTTTACCCAATCATGTCCCTACGTTGGCAGTATTGAGACCTGGTGTTGTGTCTGTTTTCGAAGATCAGGGAACTAAGAAATTTTTTGGTATGAATTTCAATTTTAAGATACTTTACAATTTACAATTTTACAATTTTAAGATTCCTTACTATTTAAAGACAAAACTATTTTATCATGGTCAAGCATCAAAGTATTGAGGCTTTTGAATGTTTATTTAGTTAGCAGTGGAACAGTGACGATAAATGAAGATTCTTCTCTTCAAGTGCTAGCAGAAGAAGCAGTTCCATTGGAACAACTGGATATAAATGTAAGTAACGTGGTGAAATTTCTCATTGTTTTCTTTATTTTTCATAGTCAAGTTTTGTGGCATGTCTAGTGAAGCAGAATATGTCTTTGAAGTCTGAAGCGTTTTATGTGAATGCCAGGGGGAAGATAGACTCAAGCTACGTACGTAGTGCTTCAATCTGTATTGTTGTGTTTCTGACGCAGGAGGCTAGACAAGCATTAGAATCTGCTCAAAATGCAGCTGCAACAGCTACTGGTGAAGAAGAAAAAGCTGAAGCACTTATTACAGCCGAATGTTACGAAGCTATCGTGAAAGCCTTGGAAAGCCATTGAAATTGTGCCAAACTTTGGGTGCAGACAGTAAATTATATTCCCTTTCTATCAACACTTACTAGACTTTTCATGTGCACTGGTTTTGTGAGTGAAAAAGAAAATGTTGAATAACATAAATTATACATAAAGTTACAATTTATACTGAAAATTTCCACTTTATTGCAACTTTACACCATTGCGATGAGGCAAAAAGTCGAAGCAAACTGCATGCACATACTTCCTCTGTTTTTAATGAACATATGCTTCACAAATTTTTGTAATTTCAGTCACCCACTTTATCAAACAATTCCACATACGAAAACTTGTTGTTAGCACTGTTTCTGTAAAAGGGTCAGATGCTCTTCCTTAATTTTTTTTATTTTGCTTTGTGCCACCTTGATTGAATTTTTAATTTCAGTACTAGTGTTTGGAATATTTTTTAAATACTCTATCTTGTCAGAAACCGTCCTGTTTTCCCCCTTTGCAATAACAATCAAGCTATTTGTTCAAAAAAGTCTTCTCTATTGCCACTTTATTGATTTTCGTTACGAAAAGGTCTGACTGAACCTATTACACCCAGTGAAATCTACTGGATGGAACTTTTGATATTCTCGTTTACTGTTATTTAAAAGACGCGGGTTAGGCCTGTTTTCCACTAGGCGGAATTTTTCGAGCCAAAAATAAATCTAGCAAACATGATTGGCTAGCAAAATAATTCCCCGCGAAAAAGTCGAAAACAAGCCAATCATATCGCTAGATTTGTTTTTCGCTCGAACAAATTCGCGTAGTGGAAAACCGCCCTTAGGCTTGTTTTCCACTAGGCGGAATTTTTCGAGCGAAAATAAATCCAGCAACGTGATTGGCCAGCGAAATAATTCCCCGAGAAAACGTCGAAAGCAAGCCAATCATGTCGCTAGACTTATTCTTCTCTCGAACAAATTCGCGACATAATTGGCATGGCTTGCTTTCGACTTTTTCGCGGGAATTATTTTGCTAGCCGAAAACAGGCCTTAAACCAGTCGCATGAACAGACCAACACAAATTCAAGCAAGGATACGCTCCACTTACTGTTTTCAACATGATTTATGAACATTTATTTGTTTACATATTATTTACTATTACTTTGTCAATTTTGCCCAAAAATACCCTATAAAAAGTTTAAAAATTCGTGCAACTTCAAGGCTGAACACTGCGTCTAATGGCGGTTTTCCACTACGCGAATTTGTTCGAGAGAAAAATAAATCTATCGACATGATTGGCTTGCTTTCGACGTTTTCGCGGGGAATTATTTTGCTGGCCAATCACGTTGCTGGATTAATTTTTCGCTCGAAAAATTCCGCCTAGTGGAAAACAGACCTTATTGCGCGCAGCACAGGGCCATCGAATTCTCCATTTGGGTGATTAGTTAGTTACATTTTGTTAAGATTTTCCGGGGGGTTTCCTTATGGAATGAGGCGGTCAACTGCATGGTCAATGGTCATGGCCACGAGACGCGTCATGGCCAAATGTGGCGTGGCATATTTGCATTGCGTGCATATTTCCTTGCGCCATGTGCTTTATAGAAGTAAGACAAATTGCTAGGAAAAGTTGAGAAAACGGTTCAAAGTATAGCAAAAATGAAGTGTATGGCTAGTTTACGTATTGTTGGTAATCTACATCAATGCGATGAACGTTTCAGTGTTCAATCTAGAGGTAAGCAAGGTGCTTTCATGACGTTATTACCAGTTTTAACGGCCCAATTTAATCCCAGTTATACATTGGTCAGTACCAACGAGAGTAACATCATAAGTAATGTCCTATTGCAAGGGGATATAATCTACTTGAAAGCTCTGAATAGTGGTTCAATAGTTCTAGACCAGGTGTCAAACTTTTGTCTTCTGACGTGAAAATTTTAAACTTCATTTGTTTTGTAACCCGCACAGGAAAAGCCATGTTAACTGAATCTTTTGTTTTTACACTATTTATTAGAAGTTCTTTTGAACTATGCATGTATGGTTCAAAAGCTGTCAAAAAAGAATAAGTTGTGTTTTTATATATTTGAATTTGAAAAGTTTGACATCCAGTTTTTCGCTTACATGAATGATTTTTTCCCAAAAATGGACTTTGCTGATGCATGCAAAATAGTTGAATATATTTCAAATGATTTATTCTAATCAAGCTGATTGGCTGCCTTGAAAGGCAGCCAATGGTCTACGACCAATTGTGTTGTTTGACCAATCAGAGCTCATTATCCATCTGACCAACAGGAATCAAGGGCGTGGATTCAAATTTTCTGCTTTATGTCATCGGGGGTTTCAACCACGAGGCGTTCATTCTTACCAAGAAGTCAAGAGGTTAAAATTACGAAGTTTTTGAAAAGAAACGCTCTCCCTCGAGATGCTGGAGCCTTGCTAACGTTCAGCAGGTAATTGTCAGATAAATTCCTCTATAGAGCTCTGTATTTCATGCTGTTTTAGCTGCTTGATGTCAACGTCTACGAGCTGCTTTCTTTCTCATGAATAGGTGATTAATTGCTTGTCGTTTGGCCGCTTTTGGCCGCTAAACTCGCGTCTTTTACGCGTATCTTTCTTTGTTTTCTCCTAGATAACCTTCTAGTACTCTTGTACTTTCATTCACACAGCTTATATTTGCTTTATCTGCATTTCAGGGCACAGTATTGGCCGAGGACGGCTAGGAAAGCAT
>JAODVM010241290.1:0-12819 GCA_025400095.1 Phenganax marumi | reverse complement strand
TGTCCTTTCTTAAGACTGTAAAACTTCTTTGAAAGTCATAACTGCTAAATCTTTTACATTCTATAAAACCAAACACCAATACTTTTTTTTGAGACACCCGGTATAAATAGTTGGATTTTAGTTCAATGGCACAGTGGTTCAATGGTTCTAATCACGTGGATGAATACGGAATTCTCAGATAGGCACACGAGAGACACGCCACAGTTTTTAGGAGTGGATTATTCGATGCGCGTGTATAGCTTAAGCCGTGGATAATTTTAAAATAGAAATCTTATCTATGAATTCCTTGAACAACAAAATTGAAAGTTTCGTAACTGACTATAATATTAATGTATTTTCCCATTCTTTTACTACATAACACTTAGTTTGATAGCATTAGAAGATACGTGGGAGTGTTTCTGAATTCCGTTTCTGTGTTTCACCCCTATTCGTTTCTTGGCAAATCCCTGGAAACCTGAGAATAAATGTCAGTAACCTTTAATTTTAATCGGGTTTGTGGGAGTCGCAGGAGAGCAGTGCGCCACAGATATATCACATTTTTGCATATTAATTTGGCTACCCGCTGGTTCGCAGTATTTTGTCGTCAAGACGCATAGAAGACAAAGCATCTTATACATGCATCAACGTATGGTGACTGCAGTCTCTACTCGAATCAGGACTATCAAAGGTATATCATCTTGGCACACTACAGTTGCTAGATATTTTGAAATCCACGACATGTAGTGGTAGAACACTCGCGGTGTTTAACTTTCGTCAAACAGCTAATCAGTATCGGGCATAGGTAAGTGAAGCATATTTCTCGTAATTGAACCATTGATTTATTTGTCATTTGTGTGTATTTTCGTTAACTTTTCCAGGATTCATTATCAATAGATATAGTGCGTATAATACGGCACGTTATCATAAATAGAAAAGATGCAGATTCTAATGCAATAATAATCATGCATTCTGCATGTTTGGCATTGTGACTGATTTGTTTGGTAATTACCTTTTGTATTAGTTGATTCAGTTCGAGGGTACGGAATCCTCGGAAGTAAATAAGACAGTGCACGAATAGGATTTAATTTCAAATCATGCCATATTGAAAGTTCAGTCAACATACCAAATATATGATATATAAAATGGTGCCCAAAATCTGATTTAGGCATATAATGTGGGCGTAGAAGGCCGTAAAAGTTTAGTTGTAACAGCTTTCGGTTTCGCTTCTGCAATGATACTTGACACGTTCATTATGCTACTGGGGAATTGTCTGCACGAGGATCTAGGAACGTTCTTGGCATTTTTTTCTCTGGATCTTACGAGCCACGAAAAAAACAACACTTCGACTCTGTTGATTTTTACTAAATCACAATTCAACTAAACACTTTTAGTGGGAAAAAACGACTCTTACCAAACTGAAACAGCTTTACGCTAACACGGATGTGGGAAACCGTGTAAATACAGGTTTAAGATAAAGAACAAGGGTATACTATATGAACAGTAAATATGACAATCAAGGAAACTCACTTGAAACAATCATTGCATGCAATGCCCATGATCGCATAACTAATGTTAGCTAGATTACGTAACATTCCCTCTTACACAGCTTCAAGGGGCGTGATGCAGGAATTTCCAAGTTCCCAACACTCTCTTACCACACTGAAAAAGCTTTACGTTAACACGGTAAGACGACTAGAGACTAACCTTGCGCTTACTAGTAATGCCATGACATCATAATTAACTGTTGTGTGCAGGTATGCTTACTTTGGAATGTGGGAAACTTTGGAAATACAGGTTTAAGAGAAAGAACGGTGGCACGTGAAAAGTAGATACAGTATGACGATCAAAGAAACTCATTTGAAACAATCATTGCATGCAAGACGCATGATTGCATAAGTAATGTAGGTTGCGTGACATTCCCTCCTAGGCAGCTTCATGAGCTTTGATATACAGGTAGTTTACTACCTACTATTAAGGTATAGCTTATACGTTGGTACTCGTCCATCGTCCATTGCCACGAAAACTGTTTAAATGCGAATGTAATGTTCTTCGTAATTGTCGCTAAGTCATCGCAAAGTTAATTCTTTACCTGGGTTTTAAGTTTGCTATTTTTCCTTTCCAGTTTTGATGTGTTTCAAGATAGTTTTTCGATGAACGTATCTCGTTGTACGTGCAGTTGCGCTACGAGTTTTTTTAAACCCGTTTTACAACACGAGGTAGCTAGAATTCACTTGTTATTCAGCTCTTTTCGCAAATTTCTTTTGTAGTTGTCTCTGTTATTTCCTAGTTTTGAGTCGTGCAGGTAGTGTTCTTTTCTTCTTGCATACTCTTGCTTTAATTGAACTGGAAAAAAGTTGTACAAGATTATTTGTAGTCATGGTCTCCTACTTCATCATCACATGATTTTTTACCACTGTATGGAGGCGATGTTTTTAAAAATGAACCCAATCATAGTTTGGGTCGTTGTTGTTGACCGGTGCACCATCATAAATGATGTAGAATTGCCGAATATTCAAAGCTTTAACATAACTGTCTAGGAACTCACCAAATCTCTCACTAGTCATTCTGCCGATCTGTATAGCATAGTGAAACAATCCAAAGAGAGGTGTTATCTTGACATTAGCGCTTTTCTGTCCAAAAACATGGCAATAAGCTTTGTCTCCTCTTCTTGATCACCCGTCCAAATATTAAAACCACACTCGTCCAAAGGGAAACTTGATTTTCTGTGGCATCCTTGAGAAACCATTCAGAATAAACACGCCAATATCCTATGATATCTGGTCGATTTCTTTCAGCTGAGCATCTTCCAGAAAACGTTCTCGTGTATAAGACACCATCAAAGATTTTTCCAACTGTCCTGGAATGCTCATGAGCTTTTCTCGTAAATGTTCTTTGAGTGGTCGTTTATTGCATCTAAGGTTAACATTGGGTAGTTGTTGACAATTTGTTCAGTGCGTTCTTTCACACCATCGTCGACCTTTATGATGTTGCGTCCGTCCCGTAATCGCTCTTTGACACAGTCTTTTGTCACGTAGCGTGTGACGATACTCCTATAGCAGTTGAATGGTGAATGCCCAGTGCATTTGCAATCATTGGATAATCCTGCTTAGGGTTGTTGAAAGCTCTAACCAAACGTTCGCGGTTTCTACTTGGCTTCTCTGTCTTCGTCGAACAGCCATCTCACTTGTTTTTCTTGTGTCTTTTTAGTCAAATTCAAGTCGTTTTAGCGGCTGTTAAAGAATATGTAGCAATTTTTCGGAAGTTTAGTGGATGCTAACAACACACACCATCCAACAAACACGTTAAAATAGTTTTAACATTTGACATATTGAGTTTAGTTTTATCGTGCTCGCCCTATAATCTAATTGTCTAACGAATAAGTCTTGTCGAGTTTGTTCTTCTGAAATAACACTCATGTGATGTGACCATACATTCAACTCAGTAGAGTTCATAAGCATATATCATCATGGGAACATTTCCAATATATTAGAAACACGGTAAAATTCTTACCTGACCAACATATTGCTGAAATTCAGTATTGTGTCCAGCTTCGTTTTTAATTACTGCAAAACCATTGACAAAGCTGATTAAAAGTTTTTGTTGCTGGACAAAGAATTCTCGCCATTCAAAGACTAAAACCTTGAAACTGATGAATCCAAAGGACTAATGATATTTAACTGATAACCGTTTACAGCTTTACAATACAGTTATCATATTTCTCTACTAGTGTGCATACTTGTTATAATTTCATCATTCCTGATGCTGACTGCAAACTAGTCGACATATCAAACAAAACAAAATGTCCATAAATTTCTGAGTTGCCCTTGTGCATTGTATGTTGTAAAAATCCTCAGAAGAGCCTCGTAATTTTACAATTTTCACTCACAAAGGTCTGTAACTGAATTGTTTTTGAATAATTCTTTATTCTTATTTTCCAGATTTCATAACAAGATTGTGTATGGTAATCAGCTTTTTCGGTAACTGTGTGTTTTCACTCAGTTTATCAAAGACAGTATGAGTTTTTCTGCCAAAGAAAATGCCACTGAAGAAAACGCAAATTTTGCACGAGTCAAAGCCATATTAAAGGAGCTTAAAAGAGAAAGCCTATTGGACATTTTCAAAGACAATGAATTAACGGTAGGTAGAAGTCGAGTTTGACTTTTTGTTTGGAAGGTCGTGTGTAAAGACGCGAGTGTTTTGAAAAACCTGAAGTACATCTTTTTCAGTCGATAAGAATAACTCATGTTTTTACTTTTTTATTGCCATTATTTTAAAATTCAAAGAATAACTTGTAAACAGAAGCATGGGCAATGGCCCATATGTTTACATTCTTCTCAAGAAGCACTAAGGGCTCTGAAGCACTGAGAAAAGCACCAGAGAGCATCAGAGAGGCGTTAAAGCTGTGGAACCTCTCCCAAACGCAGGGGATAGCAAGAGCAGAATCTTTAGATAGTGTTTGGATTTCTTTTGAAAGTATAGATTGCTTGCTTCAGAAAAATTGTCGAAAAACAGCTGAAGTTTTACAAGAAGACGCAAGACCAAGCCAAGTCACTTTTAGAAAAGAAGAAAAACTATGGTTTTATTTTCATTCTTGGGATAATGAACTTCATCATGCAACATTGCAAAGTACCTGTTGTTGAGCTTCAAGATAAAAGTATGCGCTTGGTCTGGTATTGCAAATGACAAAAGCACTGCAAGCCAGCTCAAACAAAGCTGACATGGATAACCAAGCGAAGACTGCTATAGCAATGACAAGACCTGCTGGATGCAATTCAGAGAATGATATCCGGCAACACTACAAGGGTTTGCCCCGTAAAAATGCACGATAGGGGTGATAACGAAGCTGATCTTGGTTTATTACCGTAAGGAAACATTTTCAGTGCTTGATCAGCTTATTCGAAATTGTACAGATAATGCGCATATTGCCATGATTGAGCCCTTTGTAATCGTGCTACCTCCTTGGAAAGAAAAGAAAGTCAGTGGAGAGTTCATGTATGTTGGTTGGCAAAAGCAAATCAAGTAGAATCCTTGTTGGACAACTGAGTATATTCAGACAAGAGATAAAAATGAAATTCCTTAGAAAAAATATCAGTCAGTCCAAAAAAATTGTTGCTGTTGTCAATAACAGGAGGCTTGTTTACCTGCAGCTAAAAGTGTCCTTACCTTTCTTCTAACTCCACCAGCCACTGTAGCCTCAAATGAAAGATCGTTGAGAAACTTAAAGTGGTGAAGAACAAACTTCAAAGCTCTATGCCGGAAGATCGGTGGGGTCTCTGATGTTGACTTCGTGTGAACTTGACTTTGCAAAGAAGTCAGATATGCAAGCAGGAGTTATAACCATCCATGAGGACATATTTGTATTGGGAGAAGGTGAAAGTTACTGGTAGGTGCACTTGGATCATTAGGCAAGGCAAACTTGCATACATTCGTGCAAAAATGCTTAGAGCTTAATATCAAGTTGACTCAAGGAAAAGTAAAGTTTAAGGAAAAAGAAATGTATTTCGTGGCACATTTGCTCACGGCAACTTAAAGTGTCGGGACGTTGAAGTAAAGTCTGAATATCTTCTGGCAGAACAAGTTGAGATGAAATTTGGGTATCTGCTAAATGAACACGTTGAGGAGGAATCTCGTAATCTGCAAGGTGGTCAGATTTTTCCTCACTTCAAACTTAGAAGCTTTCTTGTTTTCCGAATGTGTAGCCACTTTGACCAACAGTGTCTTCCATTTGTTTCAATTATATAAGATCTGTCAGTTTGTTTAGTGACCACAATTCCTCTGTGCCAACAGGGAGATGAACTGTTCTTTATCTTACTTTTTATCATTCTCGAGCTCCTCTGATACGAAAAGTGGTAAGGGCTTCGAAACGTTGTCATAATATCGTTTGCTTTTTATCTTTCTTCTTTACCATGGCTTTGATGATATTTTTGGTGGGCAATATGGCAGGTTCCAACAATTCGGTCATAATGAGTAAGAAATTTCTGTTTTTTTACCCATCAATTTCTTATTTGGTGATGCCAATTTATCCGAAGTGTTTTATGTATTCAAGGTTTGCTAACCAAGAATCTTTGCTCAAGTTTGTGATTCTTTTTTGCTTGCCTGCTGTCTCTGTAGCCTCTTTATCTTTGGTTAATTTGGGGAAGTTCCATATCTTTTATAACTTCTTATAATCACTACTTGTATACTGATACTATTGTCTGACATAACAAATTCTGGAACTCCACGCCTTGAAAAAAAAGTTATTTGTTTAAACAACCCCCTTTTTTTGTGTACCGGTGTTG
Source organism: Phenganax marumi (assembly GCA_025400095.1). Lineage (NCBI taxonomy): Eukaryota > Metazoa > Cnidaria > Anthozoa > Malacalcyonacea > Clavulariidae > Phenganax > Phenganax marumi. The sequence continues at coordinate 6,562 of JAODVM010241290.1, read as the reverse complement.
ATCAGGTTTGCAGTATCCTCATACTTACAGTGGCGTAGCTAGCGGTCCCGCCGTCCCGCCGCGATCATTAGGCAAGTTCCGTCGATTTCATATGGCGGAACATTTAATACTGTGTTATACATGAAGTTCTCGTTTTTGATTGGATAATTCACGTAGCGCATGCCCAGAACGGCCGTTTTCGTCAGCGAAGTCCCGCTATTTTATAAAGGCAGAGGTTTGTAATATTTAACCCTTCTCACGAAGCTTCTGCGTGAGCACACGGACTTTGAGTCTTTGACGTTTTCTGTAATTCATACTGTACTTGTGGTTTCACTAATGTATATACAATCACTTCAACGAGAGTGGCGAATCCTGTTGCTATTGAAGTTAATGAAGCCGATATAGTAAATGCTCGACAAGCCTTTAGCTCGGTTGGACCAACTGGCGAACAAAATGTTATAATAAACGAAAGGCCAACTTCGAATTTGACCATCATGAATAAGGGAAGTTGAGTGGTACCAGACTGGAATTATTGCGGTGCGCGGGGAATATATTCTCCGCGCAATTTCTCAGGGCTTGGATATTATCCGCGCAAAAATTGAAAAATTGAGTGTTATCCGCGCATACAAGTGTATTTGCTGATCTTAATCCGCGCAAAATTATATTTTTCATTTAAGAATAATGGCGAAAGTTTGTAAAATTTTGCGTGTTGCATGCCTCTGTCGCCGTACAACCTTGGGTCCCCCTACTCCCAAAAGAAGCTTCGCGCTTTTAGGCACTCCACTCGTTGCTTCGCCACTCGTGTTATCCGCGCAAAAAATGGACGCGAATATTTCTTCCCCCGCGCAATTTGCGCCGCGCACGCAATAAACACGTGTGAGAAGAACAAGCAACATGGTTGCCTTGTTGTAAAATGAGATGTGCAGGATAATGAGTTTTGGTTTTAATACTTGAACAGCAGCTTCATAATGAGGCGACGGAATGCAGATAATGCGAGTAATATTACTGTGTCTATGGTGCGTGATTTCTTTGATTTATCAGCGCCACGACCAACGACGGACGCGAGTCATATCAAAGTTAAAGGTAGACTACCTCAGGAATATGATAGCATAACACAGACTGGCATTAATTTCAAGTTAATGAAAACTGAGGATGGGAATAGGTGAGTATATTAATAACCAGAGATATCTATTAAACACCCAGACAACTTTTCACTAGGAGCTATTTTAGGTTGCACTGAAAAGTTTGTTGACTAGAAGTGTAGAAAAGCCTTTAAATTCTATGGTAGAGATACGTAACGTTAGAACGCAACTCTACATGTATTTTGATACAAATTACCTACAGGCCATGTTTTCAGCCTGTTGTCTTGAAGCTGCAATGTGCTGCATCCATGGATGGAGCATTCTGCGGGCAAATCAATCGGCATTTCTGTTTCTATATTTGCTCCAGTTTTCCTGAAAAATACCAGAATACTGAAAGACAGTTTGTTGATATTTGTTAAGAGGTTCTCAAGTGTCATTAAAGTTTTGAGTAAACCAAGTACTTTTTCACTTTTAAGCTTTCAAAGCAAGCCTAACTTACCAACCGATGCAGACTTTCCTGAGCTCAGTGAAGATTTTGAAAATATCAACATGACGGATCCGACACCAAGCTCTATGCCACCTAAAGTGGATGAAGATGCATATATATTTGAAAATTATTCGTTTGAACATACGTATTCTCCCAAGCTGCCCATTACAGCTTTCCAAAATGAGGTTCTTGCTACAATTGAAAGTAATTCTGTGACTGTGATTCAAGGTAAGGTCGTAAAGACTTGTTATAGGTAGCAGCAAACAATGTAATAGCTTGTGCAATTTAACAATGAAAACTGTAGAAAAACTATGTTGTTGAAAAGGAATTGATCTAGTGAATGAAACTTGGAATAGATTGCAGGGTTCGAATTAGCGGCTCGCAATTCGCAATTTGCGAGTCGTTTTTGACCATTTACGAATCGAAAATTTTATGTTCGGCATTTTTTCGTGAGTCGGTTTTTAGTAGAATGCATTGCTTTCAAACTTTTGTAGGTTTTTTTCCCATAAAAACTCCGAAATCCTTATGAAATATCACGGAGATGGAAATTCTAAACTCGTGACCAGTGCTCGCGAAGGGCGCGATTTTGTTTTCGACTTTCGTAGACAGTGTTTCCACTTTTTAAAGTGGACTTCCTTAAAAATTTCTCAAATTTTCTTGAAAAAAAATTGCGAGTCGACTTTTCTTCACCAATTCGAACCCTGGATTGTGTAACCCATCTTTGTTTCATTAAAAAGGTAAACTAGTTGATATTAATTTTAAAAATTTTCTCAGGGGCAACTGGCTCTGGCAAAACAACGCAAGTTCCACAATATATTCTAGACCATTACATAAAACAAAAACGTTACTGTAATATTATCGTCACTCAGCCGAGGCGAATAGCTGCGATCAGTATTGCAAAGCGTGTGTGCGAAGAACGCTCATGGGAAATAGGAGGTCTTGTTGGATATCAGGTGGCTCGAAACAAGACAATCAGTGATGATACTAGGATATCTTATGTTACAACAGGAGTCTTACTGCAGAAATTGATCTCGGCCAAATCTTTGAATGAATACACTCATGTTATCTTAGATGAGGTACTGCAGAGAGCCTTTCTTGCTTAGAGTAAGGAATTTTTAAAGTCATCTTTGTTTACATTTGTTTTTAGATCCATGAACGTGATCAGGACACTGATTTTGCTCTCCTTGTTGTAAGGAAACTTTTGCGCACAAACTCAAAACATGTTAAAGTGGTCATGATGTCGGCCACTTTGGATAGTGACATGTTTTCTCGGTATTTCTCTCTACCAATCAATGGCCGGCTGGAGGGTGCCCCTGTTGTCACAGTTGAGGGGCGTTCTTATCCTGTTGAAGAATTTTATTTAAATGACATCATTCCATTTCTAAAAACTGAGGTGAATAAAGTCTATTAAACATTTTTGCAGGCAGATTTTCTTGAAGTTCAGTGTAACTTTGTTTCTCTGTCTCTCTCTCAGCATAGTCTGCCATTGTTGGATCCAGGCGACCCAGGCATTGTTGAGGAGCAATATAAAATTGCTGCAAGTTTGATTCGTCAGCTAGACGAGTGGGAAATTGGCGTTCAAGGAGCGACAGACAATGGGTTTGCTGGTAATAGAGGAAGTGTATTGGTGTTTTTGCCAGGTAAGACATTCCCCCCTGCCCCATTAAGCCACATGTCAATGTTTTCAATTTTTTGAAGGAGGAAAAATAGACTTGACCTTTGAAATATAAATTTGTGGTAAATTTTGCCTTACATCACACGTGATATCTTTCGTGATGTCACATGGGTATGCCTTATGTATCTATTTTAATAATGTTTTTAGGTAAAGAAGAGATTAAAATGATGGATATGATACTGAATGATGTGCGTCATAAGAAACAGTAAGCCTGTTATTCTGTTTTTATTGTTTCCTTATGAATTACGAGTAACACAGTAAATTGCGGTCGTTTATCTTTGCCCAGTCTCTGGCTGCTTCCCTTGCATTCTATGATAACGAATGAAGAGCAAAGTCAAGTGTTTCAAAATCCTCCAAAACCTCAAAAAGGACATCCGCTGTATAGAAAGGTATTTTATTTTAACTTAAAAAGTATGTGTAAAGTTTGTTTATTAATTTACGAAGAATACCAACTTTTGTATTTTAAGGTCATTTTATCCACTAATATTGCTGAAAGTTCAATCACTGTTCCTGACGTAAAATATGGTAAAAACGCGTAGTTCTCAACTTTGTATGCAGTCAAGATACTTTTTGCAGTATTGTCTCAAACTATTTTGTCAAATTTTGTAGTTATTGATTTTTGCCTTGTGAAATGTCTTATTTGCGACCCGGACACAAACTATCAGAGTTTGAGAATGCAATGGACTTCTCACGCCTCAGCCACACAGCGCAAAGGTAAAACAATATTGCTTTGGAAAAAAGAAGAATCCTCTGCTCAAATATGCCCGTGGTGATGGCGTTTGAAGAAGTTTGGTTTCATATTTGATGTTTTTGCAGGACGTGCTGGTCGAGTATCTGCAGGACAATGCTTCAGAATGGTTCAAGAAGAATTCTATGAAAGATGCATGGAAGCTTACTCAATTCCAGAATTCAAAGTATGGAATCCTCTGGGTTTTCTGCACCTTGCATATGAATTGTAGTAGAGGGAAGGCCTCTATTGAACTTTTCTGGGAAGCACTCCTCATCTGACAGTGACTATTACAAGATTTAATCTTTACTCTTTACTTTTAGCGTTGTCCCTTGGAGCAAATTATTCTCAAAGTGAAACTTCTAGATCTTGGTGCACCGAAAGCCATTCTAGGCCTGGCACTAGAACCTCCGGATGTTCGTGACATTGAGAGAACAGTTCTGATACTTAAAGAGGTCAGTGAATCAGCGTCTCTAAATGTACAATGAACACTTTTAGGAAACCAGGTCAACTCTACTTCCTTGCAATGCAAAATTTGAGGAATATTTTGGCAAAAAGTTTCAATTGTAAGAACCTGTCCATCTATTTCAAAGCACTAAAATTTTCAACCTTTGAGATGTTTTCTCGTAGGTTGGGGCTCTGACGACTAAGATGCGCAGTGGTTTAATCAATCCTTACGATGGAGAGCTAACGTTTCTTGGTCGTGTGATTGGAGAACTTCCGGTTGATATTCGCGTGGGAAAATTGCTTGTTCTTGGCCATGTTTTTGGCGTTCTGGAAGAGGCGTTAGTTATAGGTTGGTTTTGCAAACTTTCAATGACCACAAGATCTACTTATTCATATCAAATTAATTTCGATTCTTGCGTCGGTTGTTTATATTTGTTGTTTGTTGTCACAGGTGCTTGCCTCAGTCTCAAATCGTTCTTTTCACAGACCTTTAAAAAAGAGCTAGCTGCTTATAGGTAACATTTACAGCTATGTTTTTAGCTTTTAAGGCTGCACGCTGGCTATACGTAACGTATGTGTGCGAATGCCCGTCTCGTTTCCAAATAATGATGCCGTCAATCGTTTTTCCGCAGGGGGAAAATGACCTGGTCTAATTACTCGCACAGTGATTGCATTGCTTCGCTAAAAGCGTATAAAGTAAGTTCAATTTTAAACCTAGATTGTCAGTAACTGCGCTGAAACGTATAACTGTTTTCTAAGTTTCATTTTACTGACTTTTCATTGAGGTTTGGAAGAAAATGAAAGAAACAAGAGGTTTTGGAAGACAGGTATTTTAACTTCTGCTGTCATTATTCTCCGCTGCTTTTGATTCAGAACATGACTTTTGATAGTCAATCTATTTGCGGGCACTGTGGATTCGTATTCTTTTTAGAGAGAAATAGGTTGGTGTAAAGCGAACTGTATTCAAATGAAAAGAATTCGCGAGGTATTTATTTGGTAGTTAGTACTTTGGAACAACTAGAGTTCATTTGTCTTTTCTTCCACGACTCCTGCACAGTGTTTGAAGTACAATATTCTGATATTGTAGGTCGAGGAACTCACTGGAGAATTGACTCAAAGACTTGCGAGATTTAATATAAGAACATTTCGCGCTTTACATCAAAAGTAAATTGATATTGTTCTAAACACACTTTCTGTGCATATTTAGAATTAATAATTTTCATTAAATTTTTCTCCAGGAGACACGACTCCTCGCATCATGATGAACTTATTTTAAAGGTTTGTTGACAGAGGCATTTGTTTTCAAATAATTTCATTGCTTGTTTTAAAATCATAGGCTTCTTGTTTTCGTGCACTTTTTCGCCAAACTTTATTTATTTGTTTATTTGTCTTACAACTGCATATTTGGACATTCCTAGGTGGTTATCTGCGGTAGTTTCTACCCGAATTATTTTACATCTAGCGAAATTGACGAACGCGAGGCAGTGAAAACAATGTCTGGCCATGATCCTTTCACAACAGTCATGGTACGTTCTTTTCTTTCCTCCGCTATCCATCATAACAAAAAGATAGCGGTCTGTCGGTGTTACCAGAACGCTTTGCGGTTGTAGGTCTTTTAAAGTGGCAGTTGATGAATTTTGCCTGAACAGTATGAAATCATAGACGATTACTTTTCTGGTTGATAACGTTGCTGACTTCAGGGCAATGTGATTTCTGGCATTTTGATCTCATATACAAATGACTTGTGGAAAGGATTAGCACGCCATTCCGCCATCTTTTTTATTTTAATGAATTCACTGAATTGTTTAACTTGATTCCTTTAATCGTAGGTGAAAGGTTTGCCTATGTATGGTCAGCACTATAGCAGCGCTGTTGCGAGAATGTTCCGAACTTGTGGCCGGGGAAAAAGTCTTCATTTTGAAGGAAGAAGGTAAAAAACATTGTATCATTTTAACATGTCTTAGCAAAGACATTTTTTCATTGTATACGAGAACGCTGTCGTTTATGAAAACGCATCTTTTGATATTATAAAAACAAACTATTTCTAATTGCTGCGAGCGCCGGCGAGCAGCCTTCTATTCTTGACGCGCATCTCGATTTGTGTGATTTTTGTTTGTCAGGATGATTTTGAGCACACGTACGTATGTGCAGCGGTTTGATTATTA
>JAODVM010241179.1:0-12822 GCA_025400095.1 Phenganax marumi | reverse complement strand
GCCATCATAAGAGCTTACTAGTTGAAAAACTAGAAAAATCTAAATAAATTGAAACATTGCATTGAAGCAAATGGAGGGCATATCGAAGGCGTAGGAATCTCTTTAATATAACATAAATTGCTTGTGAATGTGTCAATTTTGCTGCAGCAAATACTGTTGATTAATCAAATATGCGTCATATTTTGTCTTAACGTCTCACTTGGAATTCTCACTGGTGGAAAAATTTTAGACCAACAATTTTAAACAAATGATTTCTCAGTCATTTCTGCTTGTATTGGTATGAGAATGGTAAAATCAGAAAGCTAATGGGCCATTCTTTCTTGCTTGCTATATACAAATCAAATCGTCTAGCTAAATATTGTATGCACAGCAGCCTGTCAAACCTGGATTGCACTTTTTTGATACACACTGTAGATCAGCTGCTCATGTGCTATATATTCCTAAAAAAGTTGAACATAAAATATGGCATGGACAGCATAGAAGTGTACAATTCAATACTTTAATACATATATAAATATATTAAATTTGGTCATCAGTTTCATCATCATCAGAGAAATCAACCGACTCATCTTCATCACTGTTTTCAGTTACGAGCATTTAGATAATCAATGTCCTTGTCCTTGACATTAATGATGTATCCTGTTGCTTTGCCATCTACAATATTACAATCTACCCTAGTCACATGTACATATTTTCTAAACATTTCTAATGAAATGGTAAACCTTAGCTTTTGCTGCATTAATAATTTTGCAATCAAAGACATCTCTCCTAGGTTTTGGTTATTATTTGATGAACAAACCATTAGATAATCAATATCACTCTTAAAATATTAAAGTACGTTGAGCATATCTTCTTGTATCAACTCCTTATCTTCTCCACTATGAGGCGCTATTTAAAAAACAATTATTTACGGCATAAATGTGTTGATTTTTTCATTATTTACACATATGAGTTATTGTTTACAAATAATGTATCTCGCTGATCAAGTAATGTTTGTTTTATTCACGAATAAAGCAAACATTATTTAGCAAATAATGGTTACTTTATCATATGTCATTCCTGATTGATATATAAGAAAAACGTTATTTAGCAAATAAAGGATTATTTACTATATAATTCATTCCTGATTTATATATAAGACAAACATCATTTAACAAATAACCGAGTCTGTATTTAAATAAGGCGTTCCTTTATGAGAACAAAAAGAGTTATATAATACATAATGAACTGCTCTCTCACGTGCACGCAAAGCACCAAGTGTAAAAAAAAGATGGCTGCTGTCACGGGCCAGCAGGCTCAATTAATCTGCTGGCTAGCACTAATGCAGGCATTGAAATAACACGGGGGGGGGGGATGATGGAAAAAAACAAAATAAGCGCAAAATATATCTGGTCTTGTTCCATTCTGTGTTCACCTTGAGGTTCTTTGCTGTTCTCTGTATTGCTCAAAAAGTATGAATAATTCATCTTCAAACAGTATTAATGTTAATGAAGTGCTTAGCCAAATAGCTAGACTCATTGAAAGTTTTGCAGCACCAAGAAACAATATCACAACACAACCGATGGAAGGAACAACCGAATCTCATTGTATGACCTAGCTAAGGGATAGCAGTGATCGTGAAAGGGAAACTGAGTCTTGAACAAGAGTGATAGGTATGTTAATTTTAATTTTGTTTAACTATTCAATATTGTAAACTGCTTGATCAACAAAATGCTATGATATGTATGACATGTAGCATGTGTTCTTATGTAAAGAAGACATTTTCTTTAGAAACATGACAACCCAGAAGTAGATGAAGATACAAGTGATGATGATACTAAAGAAATCACTGGCGTCTCTAATACAGAGGATTTTTCTGTCAGGTTACTACACATACTGTTAATATACACACACTGGCTACTGTATTATATGCACTTACCTTTTTGGTTTTGTGTAGTAAGAATTATTCTTGTAATATTAGTAGAAACATATTAATTTACCATTCAGTTTGGCAGAAACCTTTGACCTATTTTCATTAGGCAAACACCAGTACCATCAGTGCCAGAACAAGTAACATCAGTGCTCTCATCAGTAACAGCAACGCCAGCTCAAGTAATAGCAACACGAGGACCAGCTACGCCACTTCCTGCAATGCCAGCACAAGTAACAGGAATGCCAGCTACAGTAGTATCAGTGCCACAGAGCTGTCTCAACTGCAATCTATGTTCCCATTGACCTCAGAGGAGATTCTTCAAGAAACAGTTAGAAGCAACATTAGCATTGATTTTGCAGTTGAAGAGTTTTAATCTGCTGCTGAACATGATGATGGTGCTTCTAGTAAGAGTACAGGTTGGAAAAAATTTGAAATTACTACAAAGTGGGAAATCACACAAAAGCATGATTTTGACCTGGTATACTTTTACTCTTAATATGGAAGGAGGGGATTCATTGGAGCATGGTATCGATGGAGGAGGTCCCAGAAGAGAGTTTTTCCAGTTGCTTGTTCACCATCTGGCATACAAGGCAGCTGGTTTCTTTCAAGGAACTGGTTCATCCTTGTTGCCTGTGATGAAAGGCCCAGCTTTAAGGCTTAGACATTTTAAAATGGCTGGCACCATTATTGCCCATTCCATTGTTAATGGGGGGATAGGTGTTTAATGCATTCATCTGTACAATAATCATGCCCATTGGTTTGGTAAATGTTTAATTCCAAATATCTCCTAAATCAAATTATCCTGTTTAGGTTTTCCTTGTCTAGCTGCCCCAATACACGAGTACATTGTAACACAAAATGCTGAGTCATGCTTGGTCTACAGCCATCCCGATATGCTGCCTTGGAGCGACAAAAAGAGTATTATTAAGGGACCGATCATTATTTATAGAAGGCGGGGGGGCTGGGCAAAAATAGGGGGGCTCATAGGTATAAATCAATAGCTAAAAGGGGAGCTATTGAATTTTTCAGGGGAGTTGAAGGGAGGGGGGGTCAAAATAAAATCAAATTAATATATTTGAAGTACACGTTATGCACAATATTAAAATAACTATTTAACAATTAGATTACGAGCTCAAGCTACAGTGACTTGCCAAAAGATTAAATACAAACCGATAAAAAGTTCAATATTTTACATTCCACTACCTTCTTTCACAAAACTTGTTCAACATTGAGATACACAACATACACTATACCTTTTGATGGCATGTACAACACGTAAACGCAAGATGTATCATTGCTAGATATTTTTTGATATTTAGTAGAAAGTTCTTTGCTTTCATGACCATTTCTGTTCTTTTTGGCATGAATTTAACCAATGGGTTCTTCCATTGTACAGTAGCTGTCTTTGCAAATGGTCTTTGTATCAATAATGTTGACATAAACAATGTGGGATGTGCAAATATTCTTTAAAAATGAGCTTTAACTGTAAGGTTATGAGAAGATGTCATTTTCTCCAAAAAATAAACAGTGTATTTATACTTTTGGCAAGTCACTGTACCTCAAAGAAATCGAGAGCGAGTTTTAATAGAATCAGAGATCAAACATAAAATATTCCAACAAAAAACCTACAAAAATTTGAGCCGGATGCCATTTTTTTAAAAATTTTCGCCAGAACAATGATTGTTTTGCCACTCACTATCTGTCAAGGAATAGATAGTGAGTAGAGCAGCCAATCAAATTACAGCATTTGCGATAGTACACTAGTATGATTCTAAAAATATGAGGTATACCTCTTTACACGTTGCATTTTATTTGTGCCATATTTATATATCAATGCGATGTCATTTTGCTACATATATTTGAATTGGTTCACCTTACCATATTTGAGTTGGTTGAACTCTCGGTCAGAAAGAATTTACGAACAAGAAAAATTATATATGGAAAAGAGGGGGGTCAACAAAATATTTCCTAATAGCAAGGGGGGGACACAATTTAATTTTGGTCTATGTAGTCGGGGCAGCTCTCAATTATAAAATATATAAAATAGAAAATCTCCCCCCCCTTCTATAAATAATGACCGGTCCCTAAAGATGGAAGTTTTCATTCAATGTGATATAAAAATTTGCTAGCTTGTAATGTTACTGTTGAGTAATAATTATTGTAGTGTAAAGTCTTCCTGTTATCTTTGTCAAGGATGTCTTTGCATGAAGTTTATTTAGCTGTACATCACTGCACAATGAAATTTTCACATTTTTTCAAGATAACAACAACTGACGAGATGAAGTTTGAGAGATTGGCTAATTGGCCAGACGTTCTTGACTATATTTTTAGAGCACGTACACTATCTGTTTACTTTTTGACTATACCGTTAGGTGAGTTAGTAACATTCCTCTGCTAAATCAGTAGTATATGCATTTTACTGGTATTCCATTTTCCCCAGTCATAAAATTAATAAGATTGTTGAGTTGATTCAGTCTTAGAAATGTTATATAGGTTTGTAGTTAAATTACTGTTATGGTGTATAGCCATAAATTGCATGAGTTGATGTGTTAGATTGGTCTTTTTAAGTTTTGAGCGAAGGGAAGGAGTTGTGCATCCTTTGTACTACAGTTAATTATTAATAAATTTGTTAAACTCAACAATATTTATAAATTTGAACTGCATGATGACATCCATTGCATGTTACCTGCATTCACTACCTTCTAAATAATTTGTTGTTGCAGGGTGGACTAATGTAATTTCATACAAAAAAGAGAGCATTTGTTGGCAACACTACTGCTTCATGAAATCTTATGGAAAAGAGAACCTGCAATCAATCAGATAATGCAATGCCTTTCCCTACTAAATGTTTTAGATGCTGTGAGGAGGTTTCCAAGCAAATTTAGACGAAAACTTGTTGTTTCCGATATAAACTCACAGGTATTGAACTATTAGAGCATATCAGATGGGTTGGGCCATCCAATAGTACTGAAGAAAGAGCAAAAACTTTCTGTTTGCAATACATCAAGAACAACAAAACCTCAAATGTAGTGAAGGTAATGAAGTTGTTCATTATGAGAAATTGTGATTCAAATTTGGTTGAGCCCCAACCAGAAAGGTTTACAGCGCATGTAATTATTCAAAATTGATCCCCATGCAACTATAGATGGTATATTGCCCTATTTAACACACTAAGCTTGTTTTGTATAGTTTTGCAATTAAATATATGCCTAGTTGTGTTCCAATTTGTCACAGGCCAGGAACATATCGAATGCCTTCCAGGGAAGATAAACATAAGCTACCTGGATGATGACACTTGAAACTATTCATCAGCTAGTACATGTGGCTTAGGTATGTTCATGCCAACAACACACGAAACAATGGATACTTTTGCTGCTAACATGGACAAAGCATTTGAGTGTGAAGTTTTTGGATTTCCATGTTTATAATAAACTCTTGCTTGTAAACTCAATCTTAAGTCACTAATATGAATACAAATGCAAGTGATTGAACCTTAAATTTTACCATACAATTTTGTTACTAATGCATGTAGTTCTAATGCATTTTGTATCGTTAAGGATTGTTTGAGCCGGAACGAAATTGATAAGACGCAGATATAATTTGCATATATTGACATTAATGTTATGTTCTGGGGGAAAAACCAGAGATGGAAGTGATGTTGGCATAGATCGATTCCTGAGGGAAGGCGTTGGTTTTTGTTCAGTTAGCTAGTTGAACGTATGATAGCAAATCATATAAAATCTTATAGTTTTGTTTATTATCTCTTTTTGGATAAAATGAGTAAATCTTCTGAAACTAAATAGCCTAGTTAACATTTGGCGATCCTGCCAGGACGTATAGAATCATCTAAAAAGTACGCACATGATTGATATAATGGATAAAGAAGATAAAGAAACAGACAATGTTGAGGGAAATAGCGAGAGTATTATCCAGGAAAATACTGGCACAACGCTGCCAGAAACTCAAGAGCAGAGGTTTGCAAAGTGAGAAGATTATAGCTTTGAAAAGATGAAAGTGTGCCTTAAAGAGCAGACTTACTAGACTTAAACATCAAGTAGAGAAGCTGTGTATTATTGATTCATCAGACGTTCTTGAAGTAGAAAATAGAGTGGATCTATTATGGAGTGATTTAGAAGAAACACACCAAGTGTTAGACAATATAAGTCTGTACTATATTTGGGTCACACAGTTTGAGAAGCAAGCCGAATCGTGTAAAGAATCGGATGATATTGAAGCAGAGTTTACTAAGGCAATAGAACATGCTCAAACTTACATTAAAGGTAAGTATGCATCTAGCAGGTTACAGTCTAGCACGCCTTTAGAATCGAATTCTACAAGTGTTGATAATTCACCAGCCACCACAGAACAAATTACTAGTTCGCCTGATACTATCATTACGCAAAATAATAGTTCTTCTGATGACAGTACTTCGTCAAACAACAATAACCCACCAGCTATTACTGCATCATCGAATAATCATGAAAATGACCCTATGAGTAGCAGTATCACTCAAAATGCATCTGGAACTACGTTGACCTCTTCTGGGACACAAATTCATGATTGAAGCCATTAAAGTACTTACTTTTGAGGGGGACAAAGCTAAATTTGAGGAGTTGTGGTTGCTATTTGAGAGCTTAGTTGATTGTTCTAATGAACTGGTTAACATTAAGATGGCTCGGTTGCGACAAAGCTTGACCGGTGAGGCCTCGCTAGTCATTAGGGGGCTGGACGTGTCGGTCCTTGAATACGAAGAAGCAAAGAGCATTTTAAAAACAAAGTTTGACAGGCAAAGATGCCTGTTACGTGCATATATGGATCAGTTGGAAAGTATGTCACAAATTCGAACTAAAGATATTAAGGAGTTCAAGCATTTCGCAGATCTTGTTTGTGTGACTGTAGTTAAGCTGAAGGCAGAAAACCGTGATGGAGAGTTGGGAAACGGTTCCCTACACAGTCTACTCATAAAGAAGTTATCAGATCAACACCTCAAAATGTGTAGTAGATGGCTAGGTGAGAATAATCATGAACAGTCGGTCACTAACCTCAGTGAATGGCTCAAGGAAGAATCCAAAGTTAGAGTTGAAGCCATGGAGTTTAACCGGAAGTCGGTGCGGGTGATTCGAGGCAGACATCGGATCGAGTTAGAAGCTGGAAAGCATATACAGTACGTTCAGATATTGGGGAAAACCCACCCAGGGGATCAAAAGTTACTGTGTGTTCGTGTTGTGGTGGAAGTGATCATAAAGTCTGGAGGTGAGAAGATATCGTGAAATGAGTGTGGATGAGTGATGGTGCAATGCAAAAGAAAAGCGATTATGTTTTCCTTGTCTCGGTAATAATCACCAAGGCAAAGATTGTACAAGGTCTCAGAAATGTGGACTGAGAATGGATGTCATCTTAGCCATCACAGTTTGCTGCACAGTACTAAACCTGAAGAAAGCAAGTCGAAGGATTCGACCAAAGAGGAAATTAACCCCCTCGAAACCTCATGGGAGGGGTACAAAGTGATAAGCCTAAGGTTACCTTCAAAACCTGTAGTGACGAACTGCTTGAGGACAACTCATTATGAAAAATACCAGTCTGGGTCAAAGCCAATGGAAAGAAAGTTAAGATCAATGCCATTCTTGATGACGCCTCAAACGAGACCTTCCTTAATGAAGATGTCACTGGGGTGTTAGGATTACAGGAGCGGTAAGAAAGAGTCGAAGTTCATGTTCTCAGTGACTCTGTTGAAACGTTTGAATCAATGCCTGTTTCTGTGACAATTGAAAGCGTTGATGGACAGTTTACCAAAGAAGTAAAGGTTCGGACTTGTCCAAGAAATGTGACCGGCAATTACCAAATTGGAGATTGGTCGATACATCAAAGTCAGTGGCCACATTTGGGTCCATGCAGTTTTCCCAAGCCAGCAAAGAACGGAATCATAGATATGCTGATTCGAGTCGATAATGCTGACTTGCATTATTCCATGGTCAATCTTCAAAGCAAAAATGGGGACCTGTTGCCAGACGTGGGCCTCTTGGCTGGACATGTGTTGGATCGCCGAATGTTATCCGTACTTTCGTTTCCAGACAGCCAAGCATTGTTGAAAAGGACACCTGCTGCCAGGTTGATGAAAGTTTGAAGGGTTTTTGGAGATTGAGAGCTGTGGCATGGAAGCAAGTGACATCAATATATTGACAGAGGATGAAAGGAAAGCTCTTGACATGGTTAGCAAGTCACTGCAGCATAAAGATGGAAGATACCAGGTATCTGTGCCATGGAAAGAGGGTAAGCCCAGTCTTCCAAACAACCGTTCCACGGCAGTTCCACGCTGATATGGGACTGAGAAAAAATACAGCAGAACGGATTTGTAGCGAAAGAATATAGCACCACCATCGAAGATTATATTCAGAAAGGTTACTTGCAAAAGGTTCCAGCAGATGAAACATCACCACCAGAGCTTTGGTACTTGCTCCATTTTCCCATCATTCGCATGGATAAATCAACAACAAAAGTCAGAATTGTCTTCGACTGTTCTGCCAAATACGAAGGAACTTCCCTCAATGATGTTATTCACTCGGGACCGAAGCTTCAGAAGAATCTCCTTGATGTGTTGCTTTGCTTTCGCCACTATCCCATTGCACTAGCGTGTGACGTCAAAGAAATGTTCCTTCAGCTCTTGCTTGAAGACAGCGACATTCATACTTCCGTATTCTTTGGCGAAATCTCCATGTTTACCAAGACCCACATGAGTACAAGTTTAATCCTGGCGTGTTTGGCAAAAATTCCACTTCTATGGAGGCTCAGTTTGTTTCTCAGGAAAATACAAGGTGTCACCCAGCAGCTATCCAGCAGCAGCTAAGACAGTGCTGAAGTCCACTTATATGGATGACTCCCTTGACAGTGTTTCCAACCAAGAGAAGGGAATCGAGCTTTACAATCAACTGAAAGAGCTCTGGGGACATGCAGGCATGAAAGCCAGAAAATGGATCTCAAATTCACCAGAAGTTATGGCTGCAGTTCCCGTGGAAGATCATGCCGCCGAACTTAACATCAACGACAATCAAGATCCTGTGATGAAGACGCTTGGTCTATCGTGGAGCAGTTCAGATGACGTTTTAACGCTTCCGACAACATTGGTATCATCCGTATCAGAGATCACAAAGCGTAACATTTTAAAGAAGGTGGCCACTGTGTTTGACCCTCTCAGTTTGCAAGCTGTGGTTGTGAAGGCAAAAATCCTAATACAGGAGCTGTGGTTGAGAGGATACGCCTGGGATGAACTCATGAAGGACAAGGTTGCCAACAAGATCTGCAATTGGTTTGATGAATTACCAAGTTAGGCCAATGTAAAAGTTCCTAGAAATCTATGCGAGCTGAAACCAGTCATGACAACAGATGTTATAACACTCGTTGACGCTTCAAAGGAAGCTTACAGAGCTGTGTCATATCTTCGTCACAGCTATGAAGATGGAGCGGTCACCAGTCAGATGATTGCGTCCAAAAGTAGAGTTGCGCCATTGACCCCAATGACAATTCCTCGGTTGGAATTAATGGCTGCCGTTGTAGGGATATGAATAACCCAGTAAAGTGTCAAAGTGTTGGAGATACTTTTGATTGAAGGAGGCAATTTTCTATTCGGATAGTATGGATGTCGTGTGGTGGATTCATGGAAAGGGAAGAGACTTCCAATCGTTTGTGGCCATTCAAATTGGCGAGTTGCAGATGCACACAGATCCAGCGTGGTGGCAACATGTTTCTACCAGTGAGAACCCTGCTGACTTGTGTAGCAGAGGAGCAAACCCAAATCAGTTGTCCAAGAACACACTTTGGTGGTCTGGGCCTGAGTGGTTGAAGAAAGATCGTAGTGAATGGCCGACAATGAAGACGGAAACACAGCCCCAAGAACTGCTGGAGGAGAAGTTGCAAAACAAGGCTTTGAGCCAAGCAAGGAGAGAAATCATGACGCATGTGAGTCAACATCAACGGAAAGGTAATCCCGAGTAAGAAAAAAGAGAATGGAGGTCAAACCGACCCGAATTTTCGATTGCAAGCGACTGGTCCACTTACACGCACGTGTAAGCAGAGGAGCTCACAACATGATGCCTGAAGTGATCAACAAGGTGATGACTACTGAATTACAACCGCAAGAGATAAGAGATAGTCGTGATGTAATCATCAGGCAGGCACAGAAGGAAGATATCAAGGAAAAGTACAAAGCGTTAACAGCAAAACGACCGTTGCCTGCTGACAGTCCATTAACTAAGATGAATCCACGAGTAGGTGAAAGTCGCGTGATATGATCTGGGAGTCATTTGGAATTCTCAGAGTATTTACCTTACGATGCCAAGTGCCCGATTATACTTCTGAGAGGACACTGGGTGACAAAACTTATTGTCAAGTCTTACCATGAGGAAGCAAATCACAGCAGAGGAGTTAATTTTATGCTCGCACATCTAAGTAAGCGTTTTTGGGTCGTAGCTGCCAGAGAAGAGATACTGGAGTGGGAGAGATCGTGTAATGAATCCAAAAGAAGAAAGAACAAACTCGCTAAGCAAGTTATGGCCCCACTGCCAAACATTCGACTTCGATTCACGCTCCACCCCTTTGATCAGACAGCGGCCGACTATGCTGGACCATTTATTATGAAGCAGGGGATGAGGCAAGAAACGGTTAAAAAGATAGTTATGTGTTTTTGCCCGTTTATCAGTTAAGGCCGTCCATCTTGAGATGGACTGGGCCTTGATACGGACACGTTCTTGAATGCGTTTATGTGTTTCACTGGTCATAGAGGTGTACCGAAAGAATCGTGAGTGATCGTGGAACGAACTTCGTAGGGGCTGCACATGAATTGAAAGAACTTTGTGACCAATTTGACAAGGAAAATATACAGCAAGTGACAGTTGACAAAGGAGTCAAATGGCTCTTTAACCCGCCAGCAGCACCGCATTTTGGTGGATTGCATGAGGTCATGGTAAAGGCGGCCAAGCGTGCTATTTACGGAGTACTCGGAAACAGTGAAGTTACAGACGAGGAGTTGATAACAGTGGAGATTCTCATTAATTCTAGACCGCTTACATATCAGGCTGCAGACCTGCGGGATGATGACCCTCTTACCCCCAACCATTTCCTACATGGGCAGATGGGAGGTGATTTTGCGTAAGAAACAGAATTAATGACGTTCAGGCCCAGCAAAAGTTGGAGAAAAGTGCAAGAGCTCATATCACAGTAGATAGAAAAAGGGGGCTTTTACACTTTTTATACCTCCTTAGGCAGGTCAAAACAAGTGCCTGCCCTTAAGACCAAATACCCTCAAATTTTATACTTAGGTTAAAATAAGCGCTCCAATCAATCTTCATATAAAGTAAATCGGGTGGTATTTAATTTATATTAATTTTTTCATATAATAAAAGGGAAATGAATGAAAATGAGAAAGTGGTGTTTCAGAACAAAAACAAAACTTACAAAATTGATTTTCAAAATAATTTACCTAAGCAAAATAAGACAATGGTTAATATAACACCAGACAAAACTAAAAATGAATCAGGTGACTTAAAAAACAATAAAATGTTAACATTATATAAAGGGGATATGTACCGAGCCTCTGAAGGGCCATACTATTTCACAGATTTTTTTTAAAGAACTTTGCTTTTTTTATCAAATTTCGACTTTAATTTCAATTTCTAATTTTTTTTATCAAATTCCGACTTTTTTTTTATCAATACAAAGTCAACAGACACCTAAAATGGATGACAGCGAAGCCCATGGTGAAGCCTTACAGGTTTGCTTTTATTTATGTCATGGTTTGATAACTCTCTCACACGTACCAGTTCCATTTTAGTTTATAATTATTGTTTAAGTCTAGCGCCAAGGTCTTTTTCTCTCAAAATAATTTAAGGTTACATACAAAATACTACGTAGATAATTATTAAATATGTTATTGCACTGTGACTGTGCACAGTCTGTTCTCAATATACAGGGTGTATAAAAAAAACGCAATCATACGTTCAAATGAAAATCTTAAAAAGAGGAGGAATTGGAGAAGGCTTATATTTCCACTGTTTAAATGCTCTATTATTCAGTTTTATAAAACTACCTTGTTTGTTAAATTTGAACTTGAAATGAGGAAGTAATGTTACTTAGAGTAATTGGAATCAGACAATTTAAAATTTGAGATAGCTCAAATTAATTTAAAATTACAGTCAACGTGGTTGCAAACATTTCGCGTAGCCACCATTTCTCAGTACACACATATCACTTCAACTTGCAATTCGCAAGGAACTCTTCTTAAAAATTATGGATGTCCACGCAAAAATGTGCTTTAGAAGGATTTCTAACAAAGTATTCACATGCAATGCCAATGTACCATTGGGAATTAAGAACGTTGAATTCATGCATCTAAAATTGACTGCTTGTAGTAAATCACTTATTTAGGAGTTTTAAATGGCTTTAAGATACACAATCAACAACACAATGAGTCTAGAAAGGATCGGACTACAACATGAACCCAAAATGAAGACATGAAAATATATATTATTTCGGTAATAAAGCTTTAAAGTTGGATTGCGTTTTTGTTATACACCCTGTATACGTCATGTACAATTCATACTAAGGAAACAAAGGGAAAGTCTACGATGTATATCAGTAACACATTATAAATGTTGTGCAGTAAGTCTAGTAAAGTAATTTCTCACTTTATAGCTCTTCTCAGTATGGAATATGTTACAAGCACACTGTAGTTTAGTATACAGGGTGTATAAAAAAAAACGCAATCCGACTATAAAGCTTTATAACCGAAATAATATAAATTTTCATGTCTTCATTTTGAGTTCATGTTGTAGTCCCATCCTATCTAGACTCATTGTGTTGTTGATTGTGTATTTTAAGCCATTTAAAACTCCAAAATAAGTGATTTACTGCAAGCGGTC
>JAODVM010241068.1:0-12823 GCA_025400095.1 Phenganax marumi | reverse complement strand
GGGCAACATAAGGGGTAGGGGGGCTTTGGCCCCTCCAGTCTATATGTTAAAAAAGGCCCCGTCATTCAACAAAACATGTGCACGTAAATAGAAAATGAATGAAGATTGGGACCAGAGAAGAATTGGAGCAGCAATTATTAATTGAGACAGCAGGAAAATGGGCAGTGAAGCAAGCCAAAAAAGAGATTAGACAGGAATTGAACTGAGATGAAATAGAGAGAGAAGATACAAGACAGAAAGCTCAGATGGTATGGACATGCAAAAAGAATGGACAACGAGGAAGTTATAGAGCGTAGGGAACCAGGAACAAAAAAAGGAACTGAAGAAAGTGATGGATGGATTGTAGACGACAAACATCCCCTTGAAAACAAATGGGATGATGATGATTTATTGATATAAATTCTTACCTGTGGATCCTCTACATAACCATTGGTATAAGCCCCATTCTGAAGCTTCATATCATCTGTAGACTGGTATCTATCCGAATCAATGTCGCCATTCTCATATGACAAGTTTGGCAGGCTTCCATTAAGCTAAATATAAAAAAAAGATGATTATTTGGAGATCAAAAATGACTATTATTACATTACCATTGTAAACTCCAGTCTCATGGTAATACTTTTTGTACATACTTCATACCTTGGATCCTGCTAGTTCTATGTCTACTCCACCGTTTAAATTTGACATGCCTTCAACCTTCCCTTTCAGCTTCACTTTGGTTTACTTCACCTTCAAATGATAATATCTGACTTGTCAATGCACTGAGTGGCTCTCAGTAGTTCGCCTAATACCAGACACTCTTACTAGTAAAACAGGGAAACCCTCACAAAACATTCAAATCACATGATTTACGGAGTTTATATTATCAGTAATACCTGGTGGCATATGCATCATTATAAATCCATTCATTCACATAGAAATATTGCAGAAATGAACAAAATTATGAAAAGCTGGAACAGAACATATTAATGATATTTACAGTTGAAAGCCATGCAATCCAAGTCAGTTTCAGTCTAAATGGAAACATTTGCATGCTTTCATTTCAGTAATTGTTTATGTAGTTCAGTATTAACATTTGGTTGGTTCAGAAGCTCAGCGTCGTTTTCAATATTTTTGTAACAGATACAGAGTACTGAAAGAAATGCAAAAATATTGAGAATAGATTCACGCTGCCATGTTTTAGCGAAATAAATTGCAATTGTTATGCGTATTTGAACAAGCCAATTTGATTTCGAGGATTGCAAACACCACAGCTTAAATATATTCTCAACATCATTTAAACTTCTTTCAGCAGCTCTGTCCCTGTTACAAAAATATTGAATACGACAATGTCAATGTTGACAACCAATCAAATGTCAATATTGAACGACGCAAAAAACGACAGAAATAAAATTATGTAACTATTTCCATTTTGACTGTAAGAGAGATTCTGCCAGACAAAGGGAATCAGTCCAAAAGATGCGCAATACCTATCCTGCTTACACATAAGAAGCAGGAAGTCAATCCCTTTATTCTTTGCTCCTTTGGTGGATAACAATTTTCCTCATTGACTGGTCTGTCAGTACTTTGTTACAAAATTACGAGAAAACATTTTGATGTGGAGGATTCTCAGGTGGTCACACACAAACAGAACCATATAAACCCATTTACTATTTTTCAAGATTGAGTCAGAACATGTATTTTACAAGTCAATGCTTCCAACATTTAACTTTCTGACTCTCCTTACTATAAAGATATAACTTGACCATAAATTCATGTATCAGCATAATATGATAGAACAAAAATAGCATAATAGTTATCAAATTTTTTATTATTTTTATCAAAAGTACAAATTGTAGTAAGCTTTAACAAACTTGAAACAGAAGCTCACAGCAGCACACTTATTCAAACGATGGTAGCTCATTCAACGAAAATGTAATAGTCTGAGCATATTATTTTTACAAGTTTACTCTGCAAGATTTATTCTTTTTCCAGAAATTAATAAATAACACAGACTGCATTAAAAATTTAAATTTAGCATGAGGCTTTTATGTTTTCACACTGCTTTTAGGTAATTGATACCATTTATAGTTTATTGTATTGGAAAGAATTGAACTGATTCAATATCAACACTTAAATCAAACATTAAAGACGGTTTTGCGACCAAAAATGTATCGACTTTCTTCCTAAATGGCTTATATAGAACACAGTACAATGTATTCTCAAGCCAGAACTAAAAAAGACTAAATTTAATATATTTAACATTTAAGTTGTAGTTGGCAAATCATTCCCTCGAGATAAACAAAGCAAGTTTCACGTAATGTCTATTACATATCAAAAAGAACGCTAGAATTGAAATAAAAATGTTTCAGAACTGGACATTGCAGAAAAATATAAAGAGAAGTCTTTTTTGTACAGTACTATTGAAATCAAGTTTTCTCAAAAACCCACAACGTACGCGCATAGTTTTACGAAATTCTTGGCGAATATTGTGTTCCTTGCCAATATTTCAGTCTGTCTTGTATCTGAAGAATCATATTTACTACGCCACATAAATATTTTGCAATCTTGTAGTCAAATAACTTTATTATATTACAGGTTAGAGCCTTAGGAACAAGCCACAAATTGAACTAAATACGTACTTTGAAACCAGCACGAGTAATTTTGAGATGGAAATAGGTCTGTTTTGCCTGACGTATTATTACCAAGTCTCATTCGAAGTTCTTCTTTTTCTTGCCTTTGAAACTCCTGTAGACCTAATTTAATTCCAAAAATGTTTGAATGGAATCCTCAAAGTGTATATCCTTGTCATAGCACCGTTGGAAATAGCGATAAATCTCAAATAATGAATATACAATTCTGCGACCTCAAAACAAGTGATGCCCTAAAGAGAACCACTGCTGAGTTTGCGCAGAAATGTGAGATGGCCTTCCCACTGTGTGTACATTCTTGACTAAATAATTCCTTTCTGCCAATTTTGCAATAGAAAAAGCCTCTCCTGGCAATATTGCGCTTGAGACCCTTACACCTATGTCTTTTCAATATGTAGGTGCAACGCAAAGGATATTTCACCCAAGAAAACTTGTTCGAAATCGTGAAATCGGCTTTAAAAATTGGAATTTCAGGAATTTAAGCAGGAGGGTGCAACTGGCACGCTGTGTGATCACACTAAATGCAAGCACCAAAAAGTATAGCAAACGCGGGGCAATAAATTTGCAG
Source organism: Phenganax marumi (assembly GCA_025400095.1). Taxonomy (NCBI): domain Eukaryota; kingdom Metazoa; phylum Cnidaria; class Anthozoa; order Malacalcyonacea; family Clavulariidae; genus Phenganax; species Phenganax marumi. The sequence continues at coordinate 9,625 of JAODVM010241068.1, read as the reverse complement.
TTTTTGCTGGTTTTTTGTCCACTTAGTAATTGTTCTACACGTTCCTAATGAGCGACCGTGAAGGAAAACATGAGAAAAGCATTCTTTTTCATTCAGTAACTAAAAATGGTGCAATCGCCCATAAAAAATCAAGTATTTAACGCATAGTGTATAAACATCAACAAAATATTTACTTGTACTATTCATTTTGGAACAATATTCAGGCTAATAATTTGCAACAGTAAATTGCAACATTTCAATGTGCCATAAGAATCCTGGAACGTGATTGGCTGAAAAATTTTTTGTAAACAATCGTAGGCAAATTTGTTACAGCCTGACAGACAACTAGTAAGACTATTAAGTACGTACTAACGAAAAGTTTGTTCCCATAGATTGATAGTTGGATTTTATACCATGCATCTTTAGCGGTAAAAACGCTGAAATGACGTCTGTTGTATTTATAATACGTGTTCCTCACGAGAAAGACCCAAAAACTGGCTCAGATGAGGAAAAGAAAGTTGCAATCAACCAACAAAATGATTATGATAATCAGAGTGAAGACAAAGAGGTCAAATTTGGGGACAGTGATAAAGCATATCCATCAAATGAGCCAACTGGAGACAATCAGCCAAATTCTGATACAACTACAAGTCCAAGCTGTGATGTAGAAATTTTTAGTCCTCAAAACATAACTAAGGTGCTTGTAAAATTAAAAATTTAACTGTACCATAAGGAAAGTATTAAACACAAGCAATCACAAGTTCGGCTATATCACATTTTCATTTTGTTGTATGAAGTCAATCATTAACTCATTGAGTGACAAAGGATTAGATTTTTTACAGTGGACGATTTTACTTGTTTGTGAGAGATATATGCATCTTAGTGAGTTATCATGTATGATTTATGAAGGTCTTGCAAGATGAGCTTAAATCCCTGGATGTCCAAGATGACTCCTGGACAGTTTCAAAGAACAAGCAATTTTATCACGTTATGTTCTTTGAGAAAACAGGTGAAAGAGTTGAGAAAGTTTTGGCCAGTTTAATTTCGGTTGGTATCGGAAAAAGACAAAAAACGTCAGTAAGGTAATGGGTAGCATTTAATCCTCTATGAATGTATCTCATTTCCAACTTTAGATCACCTACCATTGCCATTATTTTTAACTATCCTTATCACTGATGATGAGTGAATTGTTTCAGCATAATTCCAATGTCTGTGCACATCCAACCACAAGAACATAGAGACATTGGGAGAAAAAGGATTTCAAAAAGTGAAACTCCTACAAATGAACACATTTCAGAGAATGATCAGACCCAACCGTTGATTGTGTAAGTCTGGATAGTTTCTTAGTGGATCGAAAAAATCGTAAGCAACAGAACTTTAACTACAATCACAGCGAATAATTAGCAAAATTGCACTTTCACTGGTAACCACGCTGCAAATTTTCCTTTTTCAACTTACAACACTTTTAGTGAGAGAGACCAGAAAGAGTCAATAAAAGAGCAATTCAAGAAATCAATAAAGTCTAGATTGACAGTTGAGCAAGTGAGTCAGAATTTATGAAGTTCCTGACAACAAAACACATGTTCATTTTCATTGCCACATCTTTAGGTCGTGGAAAGTGTAAGAGTGCAAGCTCTTTTAACGTTTGATTTTGTAATGTTCACTATATTAGCCAGGTGAGCCATTTGTCTGGGATAACTTCTGATTTTAATGCAGACGGCCATTCCAGCACACACTATTACTCCATGAGTTTGCAAGTACGTCGCATTCAGTTGCGATGTAAACTCTTCATTTTGTTATTGTACGTATAGAAACATTTGTTTTCTTGCAATGTAGTTTCATAGCTGCAGTTGGTTTAGTTGAAGATAATGCTGTAGTGTTGGTCGCCAGTATGCTGGTATCACCTCTTATGGTATGTCAGCTATTCGGTTGATAATCTGGAAGAGTATTTAGCGGAGAGACTGTGGAGTTTTCCTGTTAAATGACAAGCACTTGCACAAAACTGGTGAAATGCCAAAAGGCTGTGCAATCAAATAAGTGATGAAAACAACTGCTTTTTAATCTGTATTACCAGTATCCTTTTAATGAAAAATAAGAACTTTCGTTGGATAAGAGACTCAGTTTTGTATTCTAAGAACAGGGCCCTCTTCTCGGTGGAACGTTTGGAACTGTGATCAAAAACCGGAGTCTGAGGAATACTGGATTGAAAACGGAACTGTGTGGCTTAGCTCTCTCAGTAGTTGTTGGTATATTTTTTTTTATTAAAAACACTTTTTATACCTTTTATCCACAAATTGTGTAAATTGACGAAATCTGCGGTGATAATTGATTGAAAGTTGGTAATTGCAACTTTGATAGGATTTCTGTTTGGTTTTGTCTGTGGTCCTTTTGGCGTACATGGTGCTTCTTGGAATCGCGCCAAGGGTATTTGGCCTACGAATGAAATGACTAGCAGGTGATTTGGTCTTACTGTACCGCAAGGTCCTATTGATTTTGAAGTACTTGGCATGTTAGACAGTCCAAATGTTCAATGACTCGCGCGCAATCCTCTTCTGGCAGTCACCATGATTGACTCGTGCTACTTTAATTGTCTCAATCTTCAAATACCACCTCAGCAGCTACGTGAAAGTAAAGCACGACTTTTGGTTGCATCGTTCTAGGGGCATGACTCGTGGTTTGTGGGTTGGTATTTGTATCGCGTTACCATCAGGTGCTGGTGTGGCATTGTCTGTGTTGGGTGGTAATGTTGGCTCATTGGTAGGCGTGGCTATATCTGCCTCCCTGTTGCCTCCTGCAGTCAATTCTGTAAGTAGCACTTTGATTTTATTGAGTGGCAATGCGTTCTAATGCCTTTCCTTCTTGTCTTTTGCATTGTTTGGACGACCAGTGTCATTCTCAGCTTCTTCCTTTTTCCTAGGGAATACTTTGGGCTTATTCTATAATTTCTGCTCTAAGTCCCCCTGAGGTACTGGACAACGCCGTAAACTTCAATTCATCCACGGTAATTTTTATCACCAAATAATTTATTTTCAAATCGTTTCAATCATTTTTTAGGGTTATAATGTCGCCATGCAACTATCCACATAAGGTGTTTGGCCGATGCCATTCTAAGGTGTCATACGTATGATGAGTTTTTTGAAATATTTTTTCAGTCAAAATGTCCTCCTTTAAAAGACAACAGTTATGTGCCTACATACAGTTGTGATATGGGAACTGAAGCTGCTATCATGGCGATTATAAGTTTGGTTTTGACTATTGTCAACATAATTTGCATCCTCGTATCTGCGGCTGTTGTGTTAAAGGCGAGTGTCGTCGCGTCTGTCTTCTTTTCATTTCTGCTTACCTTCATGTAATCAAGTTCTGGAATTCGTTGGCTGACGTGGAAGGTTTTTTGTGTGGATGATAATGGATTAAATTTTTATACTTTATTACTAGATTAAAGAAGTTTCGCCTAAAGCATCCAGCTCAAACGCTACAGAAACCTTTTGGACTAAAGATATAAAGGTTTACTACATTCATGGTGTTCTTTAGTATATAGTCAGTTGCTATATCAAAGTGATAGGCGCCTTGCAGCCACGTGGTATATTTTCGATCTTCTACAATCATTTGCACGATCCCATCCACTTCAATGGGATGAGAGGCGAGATGATGTAAACTCTCATAGCGACATCTTGTGATAGAACCATCCTTTGGTACGCTGGTTGATTCTTAACACTAGGAGTTTGGGAACTCTTGTGCTGTGTCTTTCATAGCCCTTATTAACTTCTGCGTTGTTCAGGTAGCGAGAGAAGCTTATCAAACCTTCAGAGCGGGTACGAGTCAGGCAACAAATTTCCTAAAGGAGTGGAAAGTGAGTAAATTGAAAAATCTGCGAAGAATGTCAGCATGTGGCATCTTATGTCTGTACTCAACAAGACAACATTGTCTTCAATGATTTATAGAAAGTCCAAGCTAAACAGGAATGGCGAAACTCTTTGCAAGAAAACGAAGAACTGCTGGATATGATTAAGGTAAAACAAACCACGTTGAACTTGCCAGGATTGCAAAGTCCTTAAGTGTCCAAGAAGTAAGATGCATTAACTATGGCTGTTAATATCTGTCTAGGAAGTGGAAGAAACTGAGGAGTATCAAACTGTAGTGAGACGAGCACCAAGAGGGGGACAAAACTTACATGTGGGTTAATGAACTGGTAAAAATAAGAAAACGCAGTGTTTAGGCCATTTATTACGATGGGTTTCTATTTGTAGAAATGTTCAAGAGCCGTAAAACGGATGGTTTCGAACGAAGAGGATCAGGCCGCTGTCGCTGAAGCTCAAATTGTACAAAATCAACTTAGGAATTTACAAACTCATTACACAACCCATTCTAAAGATGACAGAAGTCAACCTCATGTTGGAACTATATTTGACGAACCGAAGGCGCTAAAGAAGAATTCGAGTGTCAGAGAGTTCCATGTGGTAGACACTGAAAACCCTCATCACACTTCTGTAGTCAGAGTTCAACCCCCCGGCGAGGAGTCGTCTACATACTCTGTGAAAACTGAAAGTGGAGTGTAGACAGGGGGGAATGATTAGTGTTGATGTTAGAGAGATGATCGAGTAGTTTAACGTCTTTTCGGACCGTTTTTGTCTATTATGAAAAGAAAAACTAATTGTCAAATTCACAAGCTTTTCTCTCAAGCATCAACGATTTGAACTCGATCTTCGCGATAGACGTATTTGATTGGTGTACATTTTTATTAGATTATTGGGGGTTTTTTATGCTGTATGCTGTTAGGATAATTTCTAGTCCCAAACCTCGATTACTTTGCTAGCTGTAGTTTAAATTACTGCATTTCGACAACAGTAGCGACGATACACCACGAAAACTTGGGTACACATTCCAGATTCATTGTAAGATCAGTGATGTTAATAAACGTAGACAAAAGCTCTGGCCTGAATGTGCTGGTCACCATTGTCAGCCCCACAACCAGCCTCGTTTCCAGCACTAGTGTAAGGGTTACGTCCGCACGTCCTTCCCTCGGTTCCAATTCCAATGTAAGAGTCTGGACTGCTGAAATCTGATTGGTTGTCACCAAGTATTCCAATTCTAACTGATGACGTGGCTGCTTTGACGTTGAAGCCTTGTCGGGTGCATCCTGTCTGCAAAGACGCGCCGCTCAAAAGTCCAATCTTCCAATTTCTCAAATTTACGTTTGTTTTCGTGTATTTCCCAGGTGCGATTAAGTCGTACAGAGATTTTGCTGAAAAGGTAGAACAAAGACTTCGGCTAAGTCTGTAAACGACATCGCCAATAATTTGCTCGTCAAGTTCTACTTTATAAACTTGCATACCCTTCACATCGATCTTTAGTGACCGTGTCCATCTGCCTCTAACGTGACGCATGCGCAAACAAATACTATCAAAAGGCACACTCCAGTACGTCGCCAGTTTCGTTTGAGAATTATCGCACCCTCTCTTCCCATTTACAGGTTGAAACATCTGCTTGTTTGTCCAAAATGGCGAGGAAAACCTGAACGTTGTCTAGGTTTAAAACGTTTAATGTTGAGGTCAGAAATAGGACATGGATATTCGAGTCAGAAAAGAGAAATATATTATCTTTTTGAGCGACTAAACTGTCATTGAAAGGTCTTTAGTCTCTGCACACCCGATTATGACGTAACCAACCTTAGAGCCATCTATCTTCATAACTTGAGTCAACCCGCCAGGCAGGCCGGGACAAATAGGTGACATGATACAATAAGCTTGTTGCATATCACCTTCTAGCTTTGTGTCTTTCACTTTGATGTAATAAGGACCATCTGGCGCTTTCCTATACACACAGAAAAAGATGACATTTCACTAGTTTAACTGTGAAGAAGTGAAAGGACACAAACGCAATCTTCAACTATGGAATTAATATAACAATGTTCATTGTGTGACTTTCATGGCTTCACTGGTTAACAAATGGTGTTCACACCAAGAGCTTAGATATAAATAGTGAAAAGGCTGTCAAAAAAATTTTTTTTCACATACTGATCTCTTTGCTTGATTGCTCTACACGATATAGCTGGATTTTGCTTTGAGCCTAATGGGTGGATCCCTGAGGAATGTCAAAAGAGTAATTCAACCACTATGCATGAAATATTTATAATTTATATCGATCTGCTATGAAACTTACAGGTCATCAAATTGGCGAGCTGCTGTTTTATATCATTGAGCTGAAAAAATTGAAAACTATAATGGATGCAGACAACAGAATCTTTCTGAATTCTGTCCATAGTTACTCGTCTATGCATTGCATTTGCATATGAATTATTCAGATTACTATACCTCTGCTGTGTAGTTTGCTTTAATCGCCGCTAATTCATTTTCCAGTTTTTTCACGTTTCCACACTAATTGAATGCAAAGAAATAAAATAGAAATTATACAATCGTAAGCTTTGAACAGATTTAACCTCATATCCAGTTCTCGGCCGAATTCTACAAAATCTAATAAGGTGATTCGTCGCATATGCCCATCACGTCTGTAAACTTTTGTTAAAATTCACGCGGTTTTTCAAAACATATCTTGCTAAACAAACATGTACAAACAAGAGCCAAACCAGTGTGAAAACATAACCGCCTGGCGGAGATAACAACTATTTGCTGTTGGCAAACACTCACAGCGCAAACTTTTCGTCTAACACGAACCCGCTACCTGTGCATCGCATTTGCCTTCTTCTCCCTTCTGTCCTTTAGTACCAGAGACACCTTTGGAACCTTTGAAGCCCATTCTACCTTGTATCCCCATATCACCCTTATCACCACGCACGCCTTGATCCCCTTTCACACCAGGTGCTCCTGGTGATCCAGTCGGCCCGACCGCTCCGGTATCTCCTTTCTCTCCCTAAAAACGAGGCAAGAGTAGACCGCTTTGATCCATTTTTTTGTTCACTTTGGTCATATGATAAATTGATCAGTAAAAGACAAAAAATGAAGATTGAAAGAGGCAAGACATACCTGTTTTACGGGACATAAACCTGGATCAATAGGCGGCGGCTCGATTGTATTCTGAAAAAGAGAGTCAGAAAAAATAACCTTTTGAGAGACTGATAAAATTTCAAGCATTGCGTAGTTAGTCATCTCGGAAAAACTTCATAATTTTGTGGCAACGACTTCGTAATCTTGTATGGATAGGGTTAGACTTTGAATTATCAACAAATGCGGAAGCAAAGTCGCCAAGGGAGGCAAGTGTGGAACCAGGAAACTGATAAGCTAGCGAAAGTTGCAGACGATTTCGTCAAGTATTGAAGATTTTTCAACATTTCACTACATTCTACATAGTCTGACAAAACGAAGAGAATGCGCACAAAAATTTACCAAGTATGTAGAAAAACGGAGGCAAATCAAATAACAACCATGTAAAAGAATTATAAACTACTTACACGAAGATTTGCATAATTCTCGTGAACCCAAAGAGAAACCAGCAGGAGGAGGGTAAAACTTACTCGTGAAACCATTTCTTACTCTACTTGGAGCCGATTGAAACTGAAGACAAGATACGACAGGCAAATGCAAATCAAAACTACCAGAGTTGGAGGAAATCTTCTATTTATATTGTGGCAAACCAGGAAGCTGAAAGGGAAGCTCTCGACTGCGTGGTCATGTCCTAGCATGTTCGGCCCACGTGCGGTTTCAACTGTAATAATATAACGCGCAAGTCTCGAGACTAGAATAGCCAGCCATCTAGACTAAGGGTACACTACTCAAGTCGTAAATCGAGGAGTAAATTACCCTGAAAATCTTCGTACACTTCGCTGAAAATCCCAAAAAATCTTTTAAGATTAAAGTCTCCCAAAAGTCCTAAAAATCTTAAAGAATTTCAAATAACTCTGTAAAAATCCCAAAAGATCTCTAAAAATTCCAAAAAATCTCTAAAAATCCCAAAAAATCACATAGATCGACATAGATTTCATAGAGAAAACATAGATTTCATATAGAACTACTTGATTTCTTAAAATTTGACGCCCACATATCGCAAAAATATGCGAAAAAATTCGCTGGAAAAGAAAATGCCGGAAAAAAATACTTCAAAGAAGATCTCTAAAAAAATCCAAAAATCCCTGAAAATTTGTCCAAAAATCTCAAAATCCCAACAATAATTACAGGGATTATTTAATCCAAAAAATCTTCGTACACTTTTTTCAGAGTAATTTTCCCCTCGTAAACAGCTATGACTGTTCAAAAGTTGCTGTAGCTTGGCTTAGGATTACGCGGGACGATCAGTCTAAAATTTCTTTCTTCAGACCGCAAGTACGGCTGCGGATGAAATCTCGTTGGCTGAGGAACAAGAACTTCAAATTGATGACAGCGACGACAGTGGTGATGTCGAGACAAGTGAGGATAAATTGGGTGAATATGAGATGGGGCAGGCCACTGAGGGTGAAATTGGGAAACAAAAGGATACTGTTAATGGTGTGGATAAAGATGAACATTTAGATACAGGTATTGATGATGCTATGGATAATGAGAATGAACAAGGAATAGGTGATATGAGATGTGAAGTAGAGTATAATCAGGGTTCTGAGGATGAAGATAGCACAGGTGTATCCTCGTACCCCGACACATCCTTGGACTTCCAGTACACGAGTGGTGGGAAGTTTCAACTGCAGCGAGGGACGAATTCGTCTAGTTCTCAGGCCACTGAAGACTTTGTTGACCTGGGTGACGGCGAATTACTAGATCTCAGGTCTCTAGGAAGAGAGGCCGAGAGCGGGAAACAACGATTGACTGCAAAACAGCGGCGACAAATGAAGAAAAAAAGCGGCGTCCGTGACACAAATGAAGTTCAAAAGGACTTCGCCCAGAGGCCTGGGTCTGAGTTAAGAAACACTGAGAAAAGTAGACAACCAGTTACACAGCAGGCTGTAGTAAAGCGGGGGAAAAAATCAAAATTAAAGAAAATCAAAGAAAAATATGGCGACCAAGACGAGGAAGACCGGGAACTAATGATGCAGTTTCTTGGTTCAGCGGGTGCTCCCAAAGAAAGCAAGCGCAAGAAAGATAAAGACAAGGGTCGCAAGAGTACATCGCAGAGTAAACAGGATATATCACTGGGTAAACAGAGTGAACAGGTACAATCTAAGGATACTAATAAACTTGGCACTGAGATAATATCAAATTCTGACAAAGTTAAGGATAAAGACGGTAGTATGGGAACAACCGAAATATTGAGTAATAGGGAACAATGTGGAGAATTATTGGATAATTTTGCTGGAGACTTGGCTCACGATTTGCCATCAGAAAGTACGAATGACAAGTTTATGGTTGAAGGTGATCCGGAGGAAAACGAATTTGAAAAGGTATTTCATTTTGTTTCATGCACCTTGCTCAATCAAGACTTTTCCTCAACTATAGAAAGTACAGTAGTCCCCCGCTAACTCGAACTCCCATGGGGAACGGAATATTGTTCGAGTTAGCGAGGGTTCGAGTTACCCGGAGTTGGTGTCAGATTTCGTTTATTGTGTTAATGAGTAAGAAGGTGTAGGAGAATTATACTGTGCATCAACATTACAAAAATTTTAACTGCGCATCCCTAACTATAGTTGTTCTAACTAAATTTGTAACTAAATTTGCTCGTTCATTGTGTCTTACGGTTCGCTCGTTTATTCGCTAAAAAAGAAAGA
>JAODVM010240957.1:0-12828 GCA_025400095.1 Phenganax marumi | reverse complement strand
TTAGCCTTCCTTTTAAACGATGTGCTCTATAATTTGAAGTGTCCAAGCCTTCTTGATCAGTAGCAGCCTTGAGAAAGGCTTTGAATAAGTCACACATGAACAGGATTTCCTTGTTTATAATCAGCCGTTTCTCGATGCAAAAGCCAACGCTATTTTACACTTCAAACTTGTTCAAAATTTTTCAAAATTTGTTTGCTTACCGTGCAAGTGCAAGTCAGTTTTACCTGTTTGCTTATTAAACATATTCTTGGTAAGACGTATAGGGCAGTTCGTGGAAGTCTTGTTCGTGTGTGTCGATATTCTTCTGTATCTTCTTTGGTTTTTTCGCCGCAGGTTTGCTGATTTTGCTTTCACTTGGTACTGATTTAGCCGAACGTTGTGCTCTTTCAATTTTGGTCTTGTCGTTAAACTTTCGATAACACTCGACGTGACATTTGCAAGCCTTGTTGCGGAACTGTTCCGTCGCTAGAAAATTGTTCTTCGTCCAGGTCTGTAAAGAACTCTAGAGATGTTACTGCTACCTCATTCTGAGTGCCAGTCAAAGATAACCATATTTTCCGGCAATGTATAAATTTTGAAAGGGCTACAGTCGTAAATTGTCACTAGATTTCATTCGAAACATCGCCAAAATGAACAATACTTGAGGCCACATCTCCCCCATGTTTGCAAATTATCTAACATTATTGATTCATTGTTTACTGGCAAGACCATTCCCATACCTCAAAATGTGCCGAAGTGATATTTTCTTAATGAACGTATTGCGTTCGGAGAAGACTCTTCTCCGATTGCGACTTGTGGGTGATGTATTTTTCAATAATTGTATTGCAAAATCCCGTAAATTAAACGATTTTGATCGCAAATTACAAAAAAACTGCAGCAGTAAACCGTGAGAACTTTTCGGATTTGAATTCAGCGTACTCTAATCTATAGAAACACGTAGTTTTTTTTTAGTTTAAAGAGGTGTGCAACGAAACTAACACTTTTTGGCCATTAGCCGACGGCCTATAAGCGCTTCGTATGAGCAACGCCAGCTACTGCCTTATTTCGATTGTATTAAGTATAATCGTGACTTAGTCTTTCGGACGGTTGTGACCACGTGAAAATCAGACTTCACCGAAACCCACCGACATAAAAAGGTCATACAGATTTCCAAACATGAGAGAATACACGTCTTGACTTTCATACTAGCGCAAGTAAGACAAATTAAGCGATGGAATTTGTTTGATATTGCTAGGGTTTACATATCTGTTTCTAAAACGTCTTCCACTTAAACAAAAGAAAACTTTGATAAACAAATCTCAAAGAGATTCTCTGTTTGACGTTTAAGGTAGTTGTATATTATGGCGTCCACTTGTTCCCACGCGAGTACTTCATATAAGTGTCTTTGAAGTGTCTTGTTTTGCTAATCGTATCTTGGCAAAATTCTCACCACATTCTATGGCAAACATGTGAACACGTCTGCAATTATCATAGTCCACATATTTTTTGAAAGTTTTGAATAGCTAAAACACTATATGTTTTATTTACTAAGAAGTGAGTTTTGTACAACATCAGATCACTTTAAGTTTAAGGGATGCTTTCCATGAGAATCTTTAAATGCTAATAGCAATCGGCTTACAAATAAGCACGAACTGGAATGTTTAGAATTTGGTGTTCTAAATTGTTACGTGTCTATCTCTTAAAGTATTTCTGCAAGATACGAGACTTCGAAGGATTTAATCTGTTACTTGCGTGAAAAACGCGACAGTTGAATGCAACCCTATAGGCTGCTTTCCAGTTACGCGTTTTTGTCACGCACGTAAACGCACGTAAAAGTTAAGATTGTAATAAAACCTATTTCATAAACAATCGCAAGAAGAAACGTCTAGAATTTTGAATTCCAAATAACCACAGGTGTACTTGTTCTTGTATTTTTAGAAACTATAAAACTTTGAAGGCTTTAAACTTTTACGTGCGTGAACGTGCGTGTCCAAAAAGCGTAACTGGAAAGCAGCCTTAACCATGGACTGCAAGATAACTCACAGATCACTTTATAATGTAGCTCAGATTCAAGAATATGTACTACTCCTGGCTTCTGTATGATCTCACGATTTGAATCAGCAGTGAATTATTCTACTTGCGACGGGGAGCTTTTACTTAGAATGCCCTTGTCAGCGGACATGACAAGTTTATACATGGGGGGTGCTGACTTGCATTTGCAAGGGTTATTATTGAAAGTTTACAGTGCTTGTTCTTGGAACTAGGTAACAGCTAGACATTCTGTACGGTGTCACCTGGCACTCTGCAGCGGCGAAGATTTAATAAAATTTTCCTCGCTATCGATCTGGGAGTCGATCTTAATCGCGTTGTTATATGTTACTGCAACATCTTATGCAGTCAAAATTTACAGCAACTAACAATTACCTTGAAACAAAAGTGCTTTAATGGTTTTCAGCTTTTTTTCTTGCACGCTTTAGGAGGTCTTCCCTTGATGAGGACAATCCCCTAGACGTAGTCAAAGTATGCAGGAAATTGCTTTGTGCATGCGACACTGCTTAGTCAGTACCCATGCACGAGTTGGGTTTAGAACAATTCTGATATTGTTTGACATTGCTATCAGAATAATTAAGGAATTTCTTACCAAAAGTTCGTTGTTTTTTTACCCCAACTTGAATTTTTGGGCTACCAAACTGGGTTCCAATCCCTGTTAACACGATAGCTGAACTGGCAGAGCGACGATCTTGAATCCCGCTGGTGAAAACAAATTTTTTGTTGTGTTTTTCAGATGTCAGATTATTTCACATGGGTCTATCATACCAGAGTGTGATTCTAAAACGCGAAGTAACTGGTAGTGCAATTTAAGCTTTGCCCTAGAATTAAAATTTCTTGATGCTGAGAAATTCTGTTTGTTTCGGTTACCTCCCTCACGTATTTTTCCTCCAACGCTTTAATGTCGGTGTAATAGGTTTATAATAAACAATTTCTGTTCGTGCGGCAGCTCTGGTATATTATAGTGCATGATGAAAATGTATAGGCTCAGTATTAGGTGGATATAAACATTTGGTGTTTGCGTATAGGTTCCATGTATAGGTATGAAGAATGTGACTCTTCTTGAAACGATCTGACGTTTACAGAGCTGCTAAGTTAATTCTAGTAAAATATGGTTAGATCATGCAGAAGTATTCGTCGTTCTTGAACGTGAGATATGTTAAAGTGATCTGATGTTGTATAGACCTCACTCACTGAGTTAAATTATAGTTATATCATGGTTGGTTTATGCAGGTTGTATATGTTCTGGAAAGTAATGGCTAAACTATGTGTGGGGAACTTCAGATTTATCTATATGCAGCGGTAAGGGCCGTAAGGCTATAAGGTGGGTGCACATTTCTTTAGTTACTGAAATTTTATTGCACTTTGTATTTACAAATAATATAGCCTATCATTTTTTAATTAGCCTTATAAATATTTAAATGTAATTCGTATATTCCCATAATTATTTACGCCTATGACAACACATTACAATTCACATTTACTGTTTGTACAACAGTTTTACGAAATTCTATTGGCTATGGCTTCAATTAAAAGTGACAAAATTTTTTCTTTTGTCAGTAAATAATGCAGAAAACGCCCAACTTTAGAAAAAAACTTATTCGTGATTCTTTTAATTGAAGCAATATGAAATTTTAGTCTTAGACCTTCTGTAAACGTGTAACAATATTATATCTTCAATTTGAAAAAGTTACCAATCGAATTCTTTTCAAAAACAAATCATATATTGTTAAAACTACTTGATGCTTGATATTGAATATCATAAACAGTCGGGTACTTTGACCGTGCACCGCGAATGGAGATGATAAAATTTAACGTAGATATTCAAGTGAAAACGAAGTATCTCGACCGTTTATGCTTGTAGCAATAACTCAATCATTATGGCATTTCTGGTAAAAATTGTTCTTCCGATGGAGCGGAAGCTGGCTTTCGTTTTTCGTTCGACGTCAAGAGTCTATCTATCTTTTAGCCACTCCTAAATCTTACTCAAAGTTTTGTTTGTTGACATTGTTTGAAGTAAATTTTCGAGTCTTATTTCAAGATTGAAGTATGTTTGTAATGCATGCCTTAAGGCGAGTCGAAAACTGAAAGAAACAAATTTGCTTTTGCCGGACCTACAGGAAGCTATTAAAGACGTTTGACTTGGCTCTGTCTTTCACAAACAGTTTTGAACCTCAAAGAAACGATTTACAACGAAACAATTGCATGCAGATTGTATTCTAGATTTGTCTCATTGTTTTCCGTATACATTAATTTGCAACGTAAACTTGAGTGTTTCATTTTGTTTATGCAATGTATGGCCGTGAGATAAGTTTCGTGAATAGTGCTAGTCAGTAGAATTTTACATTTTGAGTATTGCAATAACTCTCGTAGCTAGACATAATTAAATGATAGTCAAATAATTTTGCTATGGTTTCGACACCATCAAGGCAACTTGAGCAAGAAATCTGTTCTTACTTTTTTCTATGCTTTTCATGATGACTGCTAGTTGACCACCATTGTGGTAGTTCGAGATGCAGCGACGAGAAATCTCTAGCAATGCATACGCGTTCGGCGTTGTTTCTCTTCGCTTCCTCGCAGTTTTGTTTATTGGGGAGTGTCAACTCGTAGCAAGTTTTCAACATCAAATGCTCGAACTTTTCCTTCATTCTTTGGAGTAAGTCGGCGCGTATCGAAATCAGGATTAGTCTGATTCGTATCAAAGCAGGTTTCATCTTCATTACTTGTCGTTAAATCCTCGGATCTGGAAGTGTTGGATGATTTTCGTGATCTTCGTTGTGCTCGTCTCCGTCTAAAATCACCTTTACGAAAGTCTTCGTAATTCTCTGGATTTATCGCCCAATAGTTCCCTTTACCATTCGGACTTCGACCTGCTTTCACAAAACAATCATTGAGTGATAAGTTGTGCCGTACACTGTTCTTCCAGCCAGGGCCTTTGTTACGAAAATAAGCATAGTGAGTTAACACCCACTTGTAGATATCAGAAAGCACCATCTTTTTATCAGGACTGCTCATAATTGCTTGCCCAATAAGTCCGATGTAAGATTGGTTAGGTTTCTCCTCATCTACGTAGAATGATTTCAAAGATCGAGGGAAATAAGGCGTTCCTGCGAAGTTTCTTGCAGCATGATATGAGAACAATGCTTGATAGTAGGGATCAATGCTGTAGACTCCATAGTCCCACGGAATACGAGTTAATCCTCCTGGCTGATAGCTTGACGTATATAAGCCATGGTAGTAGTTACTTGGGTGCGCTACGCTGCGATGTTCTGTGTAATACGCCATTTCCGAGTCCATGACTTTAAAAGCACTGTGAGTTTCCCTTGGAACTGAAATTGACATTATTTATTTTGAGTTCTTCTGCTTACAGCGCTGTCTCGTTTTAGTTTGAAGCAAGCTACTGTGTGATTGCTAATAAACTACACAAAACATACCTAGTATTGCTTCAGCGCTTAAATACGCTCCTGTGATTGGCTCAGTGGCCGTAACATCGTTCAATACCAAACCATAATTGTATAACCCTTTGAAAAGCTTTCAGAATCAAACATAGTTGCAACGTAAGTGTCTTCCACTTGAACTTGTCATACTTTCCAAAGAGATCTCTTTATGATTGATTGTGTTATATTCAATTCAAAATCAACAACTTTCTACCACCTGCTAAAAGTGCAGCAAAATTTCCTCGCACATATGTTAACTTGCTGTTAAATAATTTGTGGTTTAGTGTGCAATTCAAATCAATTTAAATCGTGCTATTAGCACACTCCGCTTTCGTTATGCTTAGTTTTCTCGTTTCGAGGTGTTTAATGACACTTAAAAACAGTTTACAGCTGCAGACAAGCTAATATGTATTTGTATATTACGATTCAATACTGAGCCCTATAAATGGGGCTCAAAGATCCACAGGCAAATGATATACATGTTTAAACGTAATGGATAGAGTTCTATTACTGTGAAAATGTGTGGTATATAAGCTATTTATGAAGGCGTTTCTATGACTGCAGTTTCAAACATACAGAGTTTGAAAATTTTAAGTGGGTGGCGCAAACTTTGGGTCAAACAATGATACAATATCATCATCTCTCCCTCATTTGCTTCTTGCTTAAATGTTTTACTTAAACTTTGAGTACCTTATTTTATGCAAAAACCTTTGATTAATTCGCTGGATTGGAATGTACAGTGTCAAACCATTGGATGCACACGAGTTGTACGGAGGTCAACTTCTTGCCATGTTACATTTGTTTTAATCCCTTATGGAGTATTTTCTAAGAACTTCCCCCTTGACGAATAAAACCGTCTGGCGTTATGCAGAGCTTGAAGAAATTGCACATGTACTGCATTGCCACATGAAGAGTTCATTCATTAAAGCAGCTAGAGCAGTGAAATTGCGTGATGAAGACATTAGACTGGAATATTGAAACTTTGGTCGTGAATTGTCTCTTCTTGCAAGTAACATTAATTTATTTTACAGAAAACCAGAGTACAGATATCGTGTGATGAAGACAGTAAACTAGAGTGTTCAAACGTCAACTGGATTATGAATCGAAACTTGTCGCCAGGTGACATGAATTTTACCAAATGAATTTCTTGTTGTTGGAAGAGAATATTTAATTCTCAGTCAGGGTTCATTAGCGCCAATGGATCTCGGAAAAATCAATGTAGGCTACCTCCGAAGTCCAGTGACAGCCCAGTAAAAATGTCTTGTTTAAACAGATAGAATTATCTAGTATGATTGTAGTTTATAGTTCCTTCTATAGTAATAACGGATCAGTAAGAGATGACTTTTGCTTCTCTCTAGAAATTAAGAATTAACAATTCAAAACTATCGGGCGATTTTTCGATCCACCTAGTTTTTGTCATATGCACAATCGAGACCTAATAACGATCTTTCATGATTGATTTTTATAGCTAATCATTCATTGAAAAGTGCATAAAGAAAAATGCTAATTTTTTCCTGTATACTGCGTCTGCGTGATTGTTCATTTCAATTTTGTAAATTAGAAATTCTACTGATTTTCAAGAAATGAAAGCTTTTCTTTTGGGAAATAGACTTTTTGAAATAATTTTCATTCCAAAAATTTAGACAACCATATCAATTCGAGAATGTAAGTTGTGCACCCAAAGAACGCACTAGACTACATAATTATAATATTCCGTGCAATTTTTCGTCTTTGCAATTACTTAATGTCTAATAATTATACAAAGAGCTCACGGTTATTAAACACGTCTTTTCAAACTTAGAGCAATTTGGCACGAACTTTTTTAGAAAGTAAGTGAATCTCGGCAATAATGCGCAATCTTAACTACTAATATTGTCTAAATCGATTACTGAAAGCGTCATGTTGTCAAAGTAGATATACTATTCAATGAGGATGTTATATTAGTTGTGTTAGCGGACGTGCATTGTTTGTTCTTAATGGTTTTTACACAATGTCTTTTAGTGATATTGTATAAGTGTAACGTAAAGCAGAGGAAAACTAAATTCATGGACTCAGGACTCAAAACCCGCAAAACAACATTTGGAGTTAATTCGTTTGAGACATTTGTTCCATCTTCAATATACTGGAAAAAAGCCTCTACAGCATGAGTACATTTAATATGATGGGATAGCTCTACTCATACTTCTCATCATACTACTCATCCTCCTCAATGATTAGTATGGAAATAAATGAAAATATGTGATCCATTTTCTTGCAGAATTTAATGGAAGATTTTTGCAATCAATTACGCCAATACTATATCAAGTTTTCTTGCGTTAAATGTAATCTTCGAATATTTCTCTTGTGTAAATCAATACTTGTCACTGTTTTCTATAGCAATTTTCCTTTGCTCATCTTATGCGCAGTTTCGAATACCTAGAAATTTCTAAAAGCTTGCAAAGTTTTTCAGTCAAAATTCATTGCCGCACCAGTTTCAAGTCCAGGTTAAAGTTCATATTCCATCCGGCTTCTTAGTCCAGGTTATATTATAATATAGCGCAACCAACGATCAAGTCCTAATGGTAAAAATTTTCTCAGTCTTTTAATCCAGGTTTCTTTCTTCTTTTAAAAAGCTAGACAATGTTTTTTATGAACTGTCTTTGTAATGAAAACTTTCATGAGTAACCTTGACTACACGATTTGAGCTATTTTTTGAGCAAAGCACAAAGACGCTAGGTAGTGTTTTGTCTATTCATGTTTGTTTATGGTTTTCATCTTGAAATCGCGACAATAATGCCAAGTACTGTATACTAATAACATGTTATTAACTAAAGTATGTGGTCGTATATGAATAGCCTTGGGTACTAAACTAACTTGTAATAACTGGAATTAAAATAGGTCGAATTTTTGGTTGATTTTGACAAATATAGAAAATTAATTACTTTAAATTATCATATTGGCAATATGCAACAATTGGATTGTCTATTTATGTTAAAGTATTTATTTACTCATTCTACGTTTTCATTAGTGTGTTCTCCAGGGGACGGTTGTTCGAGCTTCGAAGCGCGTTTAGTTTAAACGGTGGATAAGTTCAAAATAGAAATCATTTTCATGTTATTCCTTAGTTCCTCGAAAAACGATGATAAAGCTTTTTCAATGATATGACAATGTTTATGCAGTTGTCCATAGTTCATTTTACATGAGGTATAACTTGACAGCTTTTGAAGAGTGGGGTTGTTTTTGAGTCCTGACTTATCCATCGATTCAGAATAACGGGCTTCGAACAACCGGCCCCAGGTGATCTGAAATCACATAAAGGGACTGACACTAGTTGTCAAATTTAATAAAAATGTATTTTTGGTTTAAAAAAGAGTTTATCAGTGGTGAAGCCAGCCCGACAATTTGGTCATGCTTTGCAAATATTTCCATGTTCATAGACTGTGAACATAATCAATTTCGAAAGAAAGAAATAATTATAATGCTTTAAAATTTGCATATCAGGATCAAACGTTCTGGCTGGCTTCGCTACTGGTTTCTATCTCAGGAAGTACATTGTATTTTGCTCCCAAATTTGCACTGGACTTGTCTTTTTCACTGCCGAACATCTTTACAAAGTTTTGACTCCTTCATAAAGGAGAAAAAAAAAGAAGTGATTATACAGCATAGAGAATTTCCATTTTATTGCTGGTTCCAGTCTCTTTGCTCGGGGTCAGATCACTTGGCTGTTGTTTGAAGTCCCTTGCACATCGTGACCAGAAATTTTTGTAGATCTCGCAAGGTATCTTCTATGATAGGTTTACCATAAAACCTTCATTCGCTATAGACAAAACAACTTTTGGTCTTGAAACGAACGTGAATTATACGCTCGCATTTTCTTTTTTAAAAATTTGTGTTCTTAAATTTTTTCTCCTTTTAGAATCGTATATATGAAGAACACACTTGGTTGAATTTAGAGATACGATTTGAGGTACAGATTGGAACACAATCTTTTAACTGCAACAAAGAAGTTTCAAGTTTACAACGTCTTCAATGTATCATGCGTTTACATTATTTGTATAAGAATGAGACCGAGGGACATATTTTTTAAGTACGGGCCAACCTAAACGGTCAACAACTTATCTACTTTTTTCAACCTAAGTCAAAAACAGATGCAACAAAAAAAGTTTATTTGAAATACTAGTAGAGTCAAATAAGAAACAAGTTAAGTTGTGTAAGAAACAAGTTGGTCCGTGTCTGAATCACCACTGATGATTACTCCTCGCTTATTGAATGCTAGAAGTTTCCTTAGTATGTTATTTCAAAATTTTTTGAAGTTTTTGAAACTTTTTCGTCATTTTTTACGGCGCTCAGGGCTGTTTGTTCGTATCGTGTAAAAAAACCCGTAGGAGGCTCTATTTTAGTTACCGGTCTGAGTTAGTACCGAAAAAAAGTAAAGTGAGTTATCATGAATGGAGACTTTAGCTGTATAGAAGTAGGCCATATAGTCAATTCTCCACCTTTAGATTACCCCTACTCACTATTTTAGAAGAAAGGCAACTTCAGCATGTAAAATCTTAATTGTATTGAGGTAGCAAATTGTTAAACAATGTTTTTTTATCCGCAGAAATCATCGTCAATTACGTCCTCGACGTCCAGGACTGAATCTATGTTTTTAAAAGGCTTGCTTATTTGATGCTTTTAATATTAAAATTTGAAATATAGCATCTAGGCTCTAATCGAATACATAATTGATTATGCATTGTTCTAATTGCTTTAATTTGTCATTATCGGGCTTTGTTTGAAGACAACACTGAGTACAACAGCTGGAAGACAGGAAAAACTATTTATCACCTTCATAAGCATGATTTAATGCAGTTAACATGTTGTAAAGTATAATTACTTTATTGGGAACCTACACAACTTGGCAGCCAGGTGCATTAAAAAGTACAAGAAACTTTTCTGTTCTTAAACGTTGGGTAGAGATTCGGTCTTTTGATAAATGGGAACGGTTCAAAATTATATGAAACAGTCTTCAATAAATCTTCTCAAGGAGGCTAGCAACTCGAAAACTTGAAGTATAGGTATAATGCTAATGTGTATTATTGAGTGTGAAATGGCATTACTTGCATGTTTGGTCATGCATCGAGGGGCGTACAAGTTCTATTCGCCCACTTTATCGAGAAACAATTCAAGGTCCATTTACACGGGTGATCTTTGCTGCGATTTTTCTCCTCTTGTGTGATTGAGTGGGTTGACTGACGAGTGCATTGGAAAATTGTTAGATCAATTGATTTTGTCACATATCATTTCCATCACATCCGTGTTCATAGGCCTTCAAACGCTCGCTCTGAACAATAGAATCCGAGGCAATGATACTACTACTGGAGTTAAACTTCGAGGGCAGATGGATTACATAGAATACGAGCGCCCTGATGCGACATAAAGATGCATTTTTCGTAGCTTTAGAAAAGATCGAATTGAAAATCGCTCGTGAAATCAGTTGCGTATAACGTCACCTTTAAAGATTTCAATAATACAAGTGCTTGAATATTCAGTGCAAAGCATGATCAAGTGTCGTGGCCACTAAACTATACACTACAGTATGATTGGATTGATTGGAAGGTTAGTTTCAGAAGAAGAAGAATTTATTAAAAACAAAATTACCTTGCAGCCAAAACGGCTGAAATCTGTAATTTGAATACTGTACGTATAAAAATGTTCTAGGTATATATATAATAATTAAATATTATAATAAGAACACCGAAACTAAGAACAAGGAAAAACGAAAATGTTAGGATTAGGCCTTAAGAATTTAAAATTACTTCTTAGAAATGTTTTCGCACTCATTGCTGGAATAAAGAAATGTCTGAACCTTTCCGTATGAATTCGCGGAAGATCATACTCATGGTACGTACGAAGGTTTAGATTGGGGCCCTGTTTTGGCGGTAAAAGGCTGAAGAGTTTGTGCGAGGGTACTGAACTTCCTTCAAACTGGTTATTGCAGAGAACCTGACGTCTCTCAACAAGTTTATGGTTCTCATTGGCAACAATGTCGTTAAAAAGATACTGTGATAGGATTTCTCGCCTATCAAAAAGAGTAGGAATGTTCGCCTCTTCTAGTGCATCGTTATAACTTAGATAAGGGAAAACAATCCGCAATGCACGCTTTTGAATACGTTCAAGATCACTAGATAAATAGTTGTGGAGGCTTCTATGAAACAACTGACGGCAGTATTCCAGAACTGATCTAACAACATTGCAATAAAAAAATTTTCAAATCTTTGACGTTGTGTCCTGCTCTTTTAAGTTGTCTTAAGAGGTATAGACGCTTGGAGGCCCTAACAATTGTGGTTTTAACATGATTTATCCACTTAAAATCATCACGATTAGTGACACCAAGAATTTTTCTGTACTAACTCTGTCAATTTTTATCCCATCTTTCTCAACTGGAGCGAAAGATGGAGGGGATCTCTTAAAACACGATTGAATTTCTTTACATTTGGAGGGGGACATTGGAATTTGCGGTGTTGCGGTATCGGCCTATTTTTGAAGCGGTATTGCGGTGAAAACAATTGTAGATTGCGGTGCTGCGGTGAACATAAAGCCTGCGCTGTGCGGTATATTATTTCTCCAGGCTGAGGTTTGCGGGGAAAAAATCTAAATGATGGTGTTACGGTGTTGTCAAGTTTGCGGTATCGATATTTTCCATAAATAGGTTTTTATTGCTACGTCAAACTACTATTCGGTGATGCGGTGTTTTCGAAATTTTGGTCCGGTATTGCGGTATTGACACTCTCCCAATGTCCCCCTCCATTTTGTTGGTTTGAGTTGTCAGTGCTTTTCATTAGACCACGAATTTACGTAATCGACAGCTTCTTGAAGCGAACTTTCATTGGATTACTTTATCACTTCGGATAGTGTAGTGCCGTCAGCAAATTTCCACATTTGAAAGGTCTCATCCGGCAATCTTAAATCGTTAATTTGAACAGGAAAAAGCCATGGACCAAGACGAGTACCTTGGGGAACTCCTGCATGGCCATTAGCCCAATCGGAACAATATCATTATATTTAACCCTCTGCTGTCGGTGTTGCAAGAAATCAATTATCCAATTAATGATGGTCGGTTTTATTCCTAAACTGAATAACTTGGCGATCAGAATATGATGGTCTACCAAGTCGAAGGCCTTTCGAAAATCTAAGAAGACAGTTCTTACGGTGGATGCAGTTCCATCAGTGGCAGATCACCAATGTTGAAACATATCGATCAATGCCATTGTTGTTGATGAGCCCGGGATAAATCCAAACTGATGTGGATCAACAATGAACAACATAAAGGCCAGTTCACACGGGCGATTTTCGATGCGATTTTTCTCGTGTTGAACGATGTGAAAGAGTGGATAACTGG
>JAODVM010240956.1:0-29789 GCA_025400095.1 Phenganax marumi | reverse complement strand
CCCCTCCCTAGTTAACTAAGCTAAATCAATAAACGAATAAATTAAGACCAAGTATTATACACACACACAATCCTTGATCATCATAGACAGTTTAGCGTTACCTTTCCGCCCTTTTTCCTTCTCAAACGATGGATTCTGGATGCGAACTGAACACAAGACAGAGATTCTGTATAGAACGGTATTGATGGTGAAATATGACCAATCATAGTTGCACGACAAGTTGTACTGCCCAACGATTCTCTTAGAAGTCTCGTCAATGTACTGTCCCTGCAAATAATCATAGTTGTTTCTTGTTTGAATATAAGCATTGCTGGCCTTGCAACATCAAGGCAGTTGACTACAACCCTGTGGGAAATTTCAGTTGTTGACCAAGTAGTGATCTAGACGATGCAAATGAAATTCACGATCACAACTTAAAAGAAGATCCTAGAATGAGTGAAACAGTATTGTGCAGAAATGTCAACCTACTTGTGAGGGACGTGCTTTGCACCATTAATTAGAGCAATAATGACATTTCCAAGACCATTCAATGACATCGAACAACAACTGCTTTCTTTCTTTGATGCATTATAACGCTCTGAACTTGCCAAGTCAATGAGATGAAGACGCGATCTCCCTCCATGAACTGAAAAAGGATACAAATATTAATCACAGGTTTTAAAATTCAAACTGTTCCTTAGCCAAAATTGCCTATAAAGGCATAAACGGTAAAAGTATTTCGGGAATTCGGAAAACTAAAAAGTTAAGTTCTTTGAATGAAGCTATATTGTCCCATAGGTTCAAATAATCTACATGACCGCATCGACAGAGTTTTTAGTCTGAAAACAACTAGCTTCGTTATCTTTATCTACTTCCTGCATAGGCATAGTTTCAAGCTTCATTTCAAGCAAGAAATTGGTTAAAAATGCAGCCAAACAATGCTATGTTTTCTTTGAAGATTTTTATGACCGTGTTTGCAATATATTCGGCAAGCGATGAGCATGTAACCTTACATTCCGACCAAAAAAAACTTGAAGTCAAGTCAGTTAAGCTCAGAGATTTTGAATCAGATGTGGCAGATCTCCGTGTAAACGTTTGAGGCGTGAAGCAAACAATGCTTTACACTCGACGGACTGCAAACTCTATAGTAAGTCTAGCCACCATTAGCTATTTTTATACCTCCCATTTTCCCAGCAATTTTGTCGACTCTTGACTGATAAACATGAATGGTGAAAAACATGTGAGAATTCAGAGTTTCCTCCGCATCTTTTTCTAAAATTAACAAAAGTACAAAACTTAACAAAATAATGGAAACAAAACGAGTATAGGCAGCTATTGCTAGAACTTCTTTTAAAAGCGCACAGTCTTGCCCCCGAGCGAGCAAAGTGCTTGCAATCATGGAAGATGGATAGCCATTACTGAACAGAAATGATCTAAATATCAACTAAACGTTCTTGACAGAGATAGCCATAAGCCGCAGCGGGTATTTCGATACTTAAAGGAATTTACCGTTATTCGGCACTGTCCTAGCAGCAAGAGCAGCATCCAAATAAAAAGCCGCTTTTTCTGGTGTCGATGCTCGCAGCTCACTGTGATTGAGAAGCTACGAAGCAAAAGAAATAAACTTAAACACAGCCTGTTCTCTTTTCTCATTCTCGTCCAACAAACAAGGCCCAAAAAATCTTTATCAAATGCATTCAGTTAATCAACAATGCTTTCCATCAAATACCTGAGGACCAGAAACAGGATCGTCGTGAAGGTAAACGCTTGGTTTAGTCCTATTTGCGGCATCGTTGTTTTCGGCTAAAGACATGCACAATAAAGATGAGTTGGCTATTTAGTTTGTTCATTATTTAGTTCGTTTTACATTTAGTTAGTTTATTCGTTAGTTAGTTAGTTAGATAGTTAGATATTTAGTAAATTTTGAAGTCCAGCTTTTCATAGATTATATACCTGCTGACTGTTCTTGCAGAAGATCTTTCAGATTCTCTGAACGCCCCACGACTTCGACTGCGGAAACGCGAACGGAAAATCTCGCGCCCGTCCTGAACAGAGGATAAATTAAGTAAATTCAATGTTCTTATAAAAATATTTATTGCACTTTTGTTAACTTAATCTAATGTTATAAAAATGTACAATCCGTGACCATGATATAAACACGCGTTGATTCTGAAGCTTTTCAATAAAAACAAATATTACAATTTTTCTTTAAATAACTCGAACGTTATAAACATGAACAGTCCCGGATTTGGTAAAGAAAAATAGGCAGTTACAACTCTAGCACTTATTGAGAAATAAAGGCCCAAACAGACAGAACGCAACTCCACAACGCGGCGCGAGTTCACTTTTTAGAAATAAGTAGAACAGTCAGTGGAAGGGAATTTTACAAGATATTCAGACCAAACAACCAAAACTGTTAAACTGCTTCGGAATACTTGAAAAATATAGAACAGGATGAAAGTTGAATGGAATTGAAAGTCGAAAATTCTCGCCGCATTGCCAAATCGCGTACGGTGTGGGTTGGCGTTAACTCTGACATGCTTGATTTATTTAATGCTTACTGTTCTCTTTTCTCATCAATGAGTCTAAAAAGCCAGGCAATCGAACAAGGCGCTATACCCAAAGTATGAATGCTCTCATCTCGACCAATCATAGTGTAAGTTTTTCCCAATCCGGAATGACCGTAAGCAAACACACATCCATCAGATCCATTTACTACAGACTGCAACACATCAGTAAGAGATGTGCTGCAAATCTCAGCCTAAAGCAAAACGAAAGTTTGAAGTATTTTGCTCTAATTTATTAATAATTTATGAACCATAAACAAAGAAAATCAGTGTTGTGAGGGAGGAGCTGAAATCGAAGGAAAAAATTACATAAATTAGGCTATCATTCACATTGATAATCGCGCAAAATGTGCCTTCGTTTGAGGTGCAAGTGCAAAACCCGTATAGGGAGGATTATCGTATATACTATACAACGTGTAACTACCTGCAAACCATCAGGTTCGAAAATGGAATCAAACGCAAACATTTTGGGAGCAGCTACGCCCATGCGCCTGTACTTCTGCGACACGTGACTGACGGCTGTCGGATCATACAACGTCACTTGCTTCTTCTTCTGATCGACTTTAAGGAATGAGCTTGTCTCACCCGGGAAACTGGGGCTGATTCGTAATAACACTTTTACCTGGAATGGAAAAAATTAGTTTACACATATTGTTCTTGAACCCTTGTTCAAACGTCCTTTTGAAGCATCGAAAATATGATTTGGAAAATTAACAGAGTCTGGTGTTTGGTCCATTTTTTCGTTCATGTCTTATGCAAACTCGACGCGGTGAAGACATTTTCATTGGTGATCTGGGGTCACTTGCTCGAAAGTTGGATAGCGCGTTATCCACTGGATAGTGATATTTTGTAGCTTTCGTGAAATTTTCCTGTGGTCGTTGTGACATACAGTTCTGTTGATATCTACAGATTAATGTTTCTAATATTTATATCGCCGACCAAAATCGCAGTTGCAGTATCTTCCGTCCAATTTTACGAACGTTGAAAAATTCGCTATCTCCGATGGATAGCGATATCTAGCTTTCGAATTAACGGCCCCTGCTTTAAAGACCTTAATATAGTGTCTAAGGCAATATATATATATATCATATACGCAATCAGAAAAAGCATTGTAAATAGTTACGCAATTCAGCTTACGCTGCAAAGTAACTATATATAAAACCATCTATCTATCTGTCTATCTATCTATCTGTCTATATCTTCATGGTTAAACTACAGCATCGGGCGAACAAAAAATGCACATATCAATGAATCACAAATCCTACTTTTCCA
Source organism: Phenganax marumi (assembly GCA_025400095.1). Lineage (NCBI taxonomy): Eukaryota > Metazoa > Cnidaria > Anthozoa > Malacalcyonacea > Clavulariidae > Phenganax > Phenganax marumi. The sequence goes on along the minus strand of JAODVM010240956.1, from coordinate 25,971 downwards.
CCAGAGCTTTTACGTTTCGCCCATCCTTTGATAAGCCCGGGAGGGGACGGCGGGGGGTACCGACGGACCGCATTGCTGAAGTTGGTTGGAAAGAGACTAGGTTCCGGTGAACAAACTCCGTTGTTAAGCAGAGCTGTGATTGGCGCCGTCATCTCCAATTGCCTGGGGGATCTAGGCTCTCCGGTTCTTTTCTGCTTTTTACGTAACTTGTACGCTGCCCTTTACAAGAGAAAAAATACCACAATGAAAAACCAACGGTTTCAAATCAAAAACCCGCCGTGGCTATAAAAATTTTTCGCGGATCATGGTGAGGCTATTCACTTCGAGAAATTTACAAAGACTGCAGTGCAGGCATCTTTCTCAGTAATACGGACCCCTCTCTAATACGGACAATTTCCCAGCGTCGACTCTTCTAATGGGGTCATTCCTGCGATACAGATATATACCACCGTCTAACAGGAACCCTTTGCTGAATCTCGGCAAACTCATTTGAATCTCTAGAGAACGAACATTTCTCTCAACGAATACTTGGCGCTGTCCCTTTCAAGTCCGTAGTAGAATATTCCACAGAACTACTTAATGTCGATCTATGCAAAGTCCTCTGAACATACTGTACAAGCAAAAGAAACTTTAACATGAAAATGATACATGGCACAGTTTATGATGCATGGGTGAACTATACCTTCGCAAAGAAGCAGGGAAATTCTGTTCTTGTTTTCATTCAAATATCACTAATAATTATATAATTATATAACCATACATAAACCGTCTACAGCACTTCGTAAATTCAATAAATCTCAGTTCATTTACTAAGTACACCTGCCATATTTGTGAAACCTCCTCGGAGAACATTGAACGGTTTAATCAAACACCTCGGGAATCTTTTGTACATAAAACGAATTAAAACGAATTAAAGAAGAAGTGAAATGGATATAGGAAATGTTCATAATGACGAACTGAATAAATATCTTAAAGTCTTTGACGTTTTGTAGACAATAAAGTGGATTTTTTGTTTTGCATTTAATGATCCAAATTATAAAACGAATAAGTTGGAATACTTGGATTCTTTGAAAACATGTTTACTTGGGTAAACAGGAAAACACTTAATCCGCAACTGATTTTGCTTCTTATTGTTTTAAAGCCGAGAAACTGATGGTAGCAACTCGACTAGAACTGTATTTGCGTTTTAAATTAAGAGGTGAAAAGTGTCACTGAGGTGGTGTAATGACACGTTTGTCGTAACTAATGAATATAAATTATATTTTCCAAACTGTCAATTCTGCAGTCGTAGAGGTAGGTGGTCTTTCAACATATTTACAGGCAAAAATTGCTCTCATGACTCCATGAATTCGCCCCATAATGATAGCAATAGCGTAACACACTGCGCATGCATTATTCAAAACAAAATGTTCCTTCTCGAAACTTCTTGGCAAAAAATCGCCCAGTCATATAGTTTCTATACACCTAGTCAGTTCCGCATTAACAAGCTACACTCATATACAAAAGTTCTTTCAGGAAAATTTTCTAAGCCTCTCAGAAAGACAAAAGGTAATTACATGCTATTTAAGGCTGCCTTCCACGCAAATCTTTAAATTGTAGTAAAAATGGACAATACGCGCTTTGGACTACTTTTTCATCAAGCCAATGAAAAGGAAATTTCCAGACAGAAGTTATGAAAATTAGGAAAATGCCAAGTTTGGTCGCGAGATGTCGTAAACTACAAAAAGTAAAGCCCTGCAAAGTTGGCAAATTTTGTATATTTTGCATTACGTGCGAAAAGTTGTAAATAGAATACTTACCAATTTCCGCAGTTAATACAAAATTATACAGAATTTCCAAACTTCGCAAGGCTATATTTTGCGTATTTTACAACATTTCGCGACCAAAATTGGTAACATGACTAATTTTTGTAAGTTCGTCCCAGATGTGGTGATTGGTCCTAAAATGCGTATATACATATCTATATGTGTTCAAGTATTTATATTAAATAACACAAAATTTTGAAGGATTTCAACTTTTGTTTATGTGCGTGAAAAAAAAGAAGTGAAATGCATCCTTGATTTTAACACTTTCTTCTTACCTACATACATAAAAGACAAAACATTTCTAGCGTTTTCGAGATTAAAAGTGCAGCAAACAAGCGCGAAAGTTTGTGGAAAACGTGACACTGAGTAGGAATTATCCAATGATTACATCTTAAGTAAGATATCCATTAGTGATTCACAAACCTGTTGTTTCAAATCTTGTTTTAAACAAAATTTGTAAATTCTTTCTCCATTGTCGGAGAGCACATGTACTTTAAAGTGGAATTCAATGCTACGGCGAAATGACGCAATGTCCATGTGTGCTATATTAGCTAAGGAAACAACATTTGCTTCAAGCTCAATTTCCTCTGCTTTTGACTGAAAAAAGATTTTAATTTTTTTTCTCCAAATAATACCGGCACAAATAATTCATATTATGGCTGATTCATGAATAATTATATATTACGTTGCCAAGCAGAAGGCCTGCATGCGTGGATTGTGTATAGGTTAAGGAGACCGCCATTTTCATGTCGATGACTTTGAACCGAATAGAAATTTTCACAATTTTATTTCCATAACAGGGAAAATTATTAAAATCTCATGCATATAACTCTTGCCAAAAGAGCAACATTACTATTACAAGCATAATAAACTGAAGGAGATATTTTAGAAGCTTGGCAAACGTGGAAAGACTAAGAAGCAGCTGTAGTTTACGTAGCTCGGTTTACAAATTACACGAAGGTGAACGATTTTTGTGTTATACGCTCATGACTTCGTAAATGTCATAAATCAAAGCGCGCCATTGGACGATGTTTCGTTATCCAATAACCACAATATATTCAGTGATTGTGCATGAGAGAGTACGAAGAGAACAAAAGCATGGAACCATAATTTTCGTGAAGCTTCTAATTTTAATAATAACTTGCCAAATTGTGTGATCGAGCGAAAAACGGTGTAGTAAAACTGCCTTGCTATGAGGCTAGTTTAGTAAATGTTACATGCGCTTGACTAGTTTTCGTAGAATCTACAAAAATCCTCTATTCATGCATAGTTTAAGTAGGAACCTTGTAGTTATATGCTGAAAATCAAAACACCTCCGATAAACTAATGTGGCGTTTAGACAATGCGCAAATGTTACAGAGCCGTCGGGTCTAAAATCCAAAAAATTAATAACATTTATGTTTAACTATTCATAACATGCTATTAGCACGATTTTGACGGAACTAGTATAAGCTCGGTATAGCTTGATGTGGCAAAGATACATGAATATTGGACAAACTTTACATGTATTCATCAATTCATAACTGCTATAGTCGATCAGGGGCGCCGGTTGTACTGTCCAGTGGATAGCGCTATGCACATTTCGTGACTTTTTGTCCTTCGTGAAATTTTCCTTTAACCGTTAAACATAAAATTGCGTTTGGTATCTACAGATTAAAATCTCTAATATTTATATCGCTGACTACAGTGGAAGTTCGGTATATTTTGTCCAATATTAGGAACACTGAAAAATTCACTAGGCGATGAGTAGTGCTGTCCAACGGCTTTCGAACAACCGACCACTCGAGTTTAATGAGAACGCTTACTTTGAAATGACCAACACCACCTGTGATTTCATATTTGTATTTCTCCCTATCAAGTGGAGAATGCCGAAAACAAAACAAGAAATGCAAACTCCTTGTTTTACAGTTTCCCGAGTTCTATCAATAGAAAAAAAACTTCGAATGTACATAGCTATAGAAACTATAGTTCTTTTGCATGCATATAGTTATTGGGTTAAGCCACTTGTCCGGCACTCAAACTTTGATTGTGTTAGCCTTTTCAATGAAGTTTTTGAAAAGAATCTACTAATGTAATGGCAGCATTCAAGTTTATCTAAGCGTTTTAAAATTTCTTAAATACTTTTATAATATTAAGCCATTACTAAATTTTTATTGCCAGAGCAAATCTTCGTCATGATTGCGATTTTTGCTTCTGCAGTGTATATATATACACTTATATCCTCCAATCATTAAACTCTTTTGACCTACCAAGCAAATACTATTTATACACGCTATTCACAAACTGTTTCTTGTTGCATTGACAGCTCGCATTAAATCTAAGATGAAGCTCACCTTCGTTCCTCGTTATGACGATGCAGAATGAGTAAAACCGCTCGAGTCAACTCCGCAAACGTTGTATCAACTTCAACACAACTCGAATTAGGACTCGTTAAGTTTGCAGCCATCGCTGGTACCAAAGTCTCACTTTTACAGGAGATTATCTCAAAAATCCTCTTTAATAAGTCTAAGACAATTGAACGCAACCAGCTCTCTGAATTTGACAGCAATTTTGATGCGTGCTCATTTGTATATAGTCAAGATATTCACATTATAATATATGATCTGTTTGTTCTGTCGTAATCGATGTTGAGAAAATAAGCATTCTATAGCCGGCAGCAGATGTTTAGGCCGACCCCTTGAATTATAAAACAGTGATTTTGTCGTAATCAGGTACTGTGTTCAAACAAACTTCACATGCAATGTCAATACTAATTCGATCCAAACTGCAAGATTTTAATGAAATTTATTGCACAGTCGGCTACCAAAATTGGTATAGACAGAAGTGAGTGGATTTAGGCTCATCTTTTTATGCCCGCTGTTTACACTGATGATTTTCATAGCGATTTTGCCATGTTGAACGATGTGATAGAGTGAATACCATATATAGGAATACAGTGTTGCCGGAAAGGTTCGACACTCGCTCCACTAAATCTACTCCATCGAGTCCTTGAAAATGAGGAGATAGCAATGAAAATTGCCAGTGCAAACAGAGAAGTCCGTATTACAGAAGTACTTTTCTACGTTAAACGAATGAAGTTTATGTAACTTCGCGAAATAAGTCGGCGTCACTACAACAGCATTACTGTGGGCCTTTTCTCCCTAACCCACTCCGCCAGTCTTCCCTGTGGAAAGAAACCGGAGCTCCCGAATAATACCCACGACCTTCGGCAGAGCATTGACTTTACTCTTTTCTCAAGAAGACTGGGTTCGAGTCACTGCGAATCGAACCCGCGACCTCAGAAGTGAGATGCAAGTATACAGACTATAGTTACAAGGGTCTACACCAAAACGTCCTATTAGAGAGGTGTCCGTACAAAAAAAGCACCTGCTTTAAGATAAATGAATTTGTCGGGACCTTACAGCGCCTGAATTTCAGTATCTATGCCGAAAGGTTCACTTATAGTTTCAAAGCTGAACTTACCTTGCAAAAACAGACTGCTGAGCTGGCGTGGGATCGTGACCGTAAGCCATGTAACCTGGGAACGAGAAAACAAGCTATGCCTACAATATTGTTAAGTATAAAACACCGTGCAATCGGTGAAAATTCTAAGACAACTCTAAATCGAATTTACACGTTGAGAATACTATAAAGAAAGCGTCTAATAGTTCCCATGCGCTGGCGATTTTCCGTGCAATTTTTCTCTTGCTAAACGATGTGTTTATTGTGTTAAAGTAGATAACTGGTGAGCACACTTGTCCAACAAATGTGCCAATGCATTCGTCATTCAATCTACTCTATCACATACGCTAGGAGGAGAAATATCGCGGCTGAGATGAGTGGTGTAAACAAGCCTAAAAAGATTATTCTTTTTGATGCAGGTAAAGCAGGTTGATTCATCAACAGAAGATCTAGTCAAGTTTCATAATTATATGCATCCAGTCTGTCTTTCTTTATTCTTCCCAAGTTTATCATTAGTTCTCCATTACCACAAGTACATAAGTTTGCACAAACATGAACAAAAAGTTGGAATAATATGACCTGCAGAAGATAACTCTAATGGCAATGGGGTAAATCTTATGCGAGAATATATTGGGATAGCTCGACAATAAAGCCCTGGGCAAACTAGGAAACTAGGATTGTTGCGGAAACATTGTTTCTTGCCAATGTTTCGCCATGTTTGCCAAGGTGGGCAAACACCAGAGAAACACTTGAGAAACATGAAATGTCTCTGAATTTGATAAGAAACATTTTTGCTTCCTGGGAGACAAATTTTGTTTCCACAACAATGTTTCCATAGGTTGGCAAACAGGGAAACATTTAAACTATTTAAGGAAACATAGCGAGTCACAAATGTTTCCGCAACAATGTTTCCTAGTTTGCCCAAGGCTTAAGAGTACGTAGAGCGAGTCGTACCATGTCGAGGCGGAAAATTTACGGCATGATTGTACGAATTCTCCGCAGGCGGAAGATTTACGACCAGCGGTCTCTGCCCGGGCGCAGCATGTTCCGTTGGTGACGTAGCCAATCTTGGAATATGGGCAGCCAACAAGCGCGAGTCTTCCAATGTTTGAACCATACTGAGTGCTTCATTTTTCAGCTGAGCCACGTTGGTCGAGCAAACATCACAGCGGTTGTCTCGCCATGATTTCACTTCGGTATCGGGTACGCGAAGTTGGTCAAAGATGCGAGTGGCAAGCCTGGAGCCCTGGGGAGAGAGAAATATTGAAAACATTTGATTAATGATTCCAAGCTCAAATTCCAGCCATACTTGCTGCAGCATGACGCCATGTAAAAAGAACAACATATTGCATGGGAGCCAAAGCATTCATAATTATAGGCATGTGCCTCTCTAATATGGACAATTTAAACTGCATTTTAATTGCTCAAATTTCTCTGCTTTATTTTTTACTCATTGGAGAGGCAGCCTAACCGAATTTGAAATGCATCAAACTAATTTGAAACACGTATGCATAGATCTGCGTTCCGTTTTTTATTAAACCGTATGATGGGGAGATCTCGTCGTCAAATCCAAATCTCTGTAACATGTTGAAGTCACAAACGCATTCGTGCGGTTAAAAGTCAAGCTTTCTAATATCTTGTAGTCAAAACCATACTCGCGATCAACTCTAAAGCTTTCTAAGATCTTGCAGTAATCTTGTAATATAGCTAACCCAGTAATCCGCCTCTAAATATAATCCCATATGGACCATAACAGAACAACCTAAATACAAACATCACAGTTCGGTGTTAAAACCCCTGCAGTCAGGCAAAATTCCCACCAAATTCCAAAGCACTTTGTTCTATTGACTTTACGTACATTGCTGACACAACAAATGCAACTATAGTCGGTCTCTCAGTGAAGTTCTAGAGAAAATCGCCTTCATGATTGACTGAAATGCAACTTAATTACAAATCCGTTACCAGGATTTGCATGTACTATAGAAAGAGTAAAAACTCAAGACAGTTTATGGAACTTCGACGTGGTAATTGCAAAAGTAGTTGATGGATTGTAGATTCTAAGACAATGCCTTGCAAATTCTTATGTCGTAAAAAATGAGAGAGAGCTACAGGTTGCTCAAAACTGTATTCAAATAGAACCTTCACCAACTTTGTCTGTTTAAGCATTTGTGTATCTTACATTCGTTTTAAAACTTAGCAAATTGAAACTTCTATTGATCTATACAATATGACCGGAAAAATACTCTTTATTGCACAAACAAACAGTTGAAGAGTTTGATTCAAAATTTACGTTAACGTAGGATTAACATAGCTAGCTGTTGGACAACCTCCAGAACAGGATGAGAATCGAAACATACCGTAATGCATTGGCGATAAACTATCTGCACCTTTAGAAGTTCTTTCAAGCACTATATAATGTCTACTTGTTCAATGTGTGGTGGATTTTCAATGGCAAATCTTATAGTCCTACTCATTGTTGCAGTTCTCGCGTCTCTGCGGTCAAATTTCAAGCTTTCTTTTGCATTGCAGTACTCTATACGTGTCATACAACGCCCTAGCTACCCCTCTTAAGCAGCTACAAATGATTCAAAATGGAAAATGAAAACATTTCGAAAACACAACCATGCTAAATCATACAACACTATATACATTAGCAAAGAATACTACTCCTGGAAACCAGAAGAGAAATCATAACACCCACACGTAGAAAACCTGCTCTTGCAAAAAAAACCATCCCAAAAAGTTAATCTCGAGAAAAAACTGCCCGTTCAATCAACGCATGTACCTCGTTATACACCGATTCTGCTGAGCTGACATGACAATTAACTTCTCCCAAACTTTCAAACACCTCTTGACTGCCACTATCAATTAGCTTGTTCGTTGAAATGTTAAAAGATGCAAGGCGTTTTTTTCGTCGTACAGGTCTGGGTTTATGCAACACAAGTGCATCCAATAAGCTCGAATGACTAGATTTACTTAAATTCATGGCCATTGCATGTCGAGCATTGAATTACAACTGACTAAACGCATTGCTGCATTATAAAGCTTTGTACATCACGTCTCCAACTGCGTTTCATTGTATCGTACAAGCAGGCAATAACCCCACGAGCCCGTTATCCAACAATGCAAGCAGATTAATACTACGTTTCATGTTTACTGACTTTGCTAAACGCAATAATACGGCCCATTATAAAACGCTGTTATAAAAATCAAACTTGAACGGACGCCTCCAATGTTCTATTTACATCGTTTTGACATAAGGTGCTTCGCAGTTTTGATCAATGCTAAAATACTTAAGTCACGAAAGCGATCTGATAAGCCACAGAGAGTATGAATTTATTCCCGAAAACAAAATGCGACTACAAATATACTTTTATACAACTTCGATAAACATTCAACAAAAATGCAAGTCGTTCAAGGCTTCTTCTAACTGATAAAATGACGATTTCTACTTTCATGTAATAAAAAAGCGAAATGTACAGAAAACTAGCAAGACGACATTGTTTCCTGAATAAAAACGTATTAATTAGTCCATCGCTAATCGACATGGCACGCACGCGTCTTTCTTTGTTACATATGTAACGGCTGTTTCAAGGGTTGGCCTGCATGGCAGAGTTCCATTGATCAGAAAGTGTATAAGATCGGCATAACATCTGTGGACTACATCCTACGTCCCCAGCAATGATTCCAAGCTTTGCAATTTGCAGGCAAGACACTACTGTATTTCAACGGCTTATTAATTCTAAAAAAATTCCCAACAAGCTGTACATGTTAGAAATCAAGTTCTCCATCACTTTTTGCGATAATCCATTCCAAGTTCCGATCAAAATTATTAGAATATTTTCTTTTTATCGTTCACGTAAACTTTCTAGCTACAAAACAGAACAATTTTCTTCCGAAATTTTATTTTGATGTGAAAGAAATCCCTTGTGGAGTTACATGAAAATTTCCATTTAAAACCACCCAAAAACAATTCCTCCATTTCTTCCCAGTTGAATTAATTTTTGTGGCTAAAAAACTGAACGAAACTTAAAGATGCTCTTTGCTATATTATTTTCGGAAATGTTTTGTTGCAAAGGAAGCAGAGATGAAATTTGCCTTCGGAATTTATAACCTGTCTTCTATAGTAGCGTTTAAAAGGCGGCATTGTTTCAATAATTGAACTGTGCAATACTCAGACAATGTCAGCATGAGTGATTAAACGTCAATTTCTCATTCAAAAACACACATTGCGAAAGTAACCGCACGAGGCGTGAGGTTCATACCGACAATTTCATATTTTCATGCGAGTTTATAGCCCATTGAACACGCAAATTAAAATCTCCATTTTGTACTGTTTCGCCAGAGCCATGCAGGCGAGACCACATGAGACGTGATAAAAACTCATTTAAAAGGGGATGCCCTCTACAACCATAACAGGCAGATTTTAATTAACTCCATGACCATGACCAAGTATGAAAAGCATCATGGGTATGATGATGCAACAGCAATTCAAATGATTCTTTAATGTATGACCCAACATACAGAATGTTACATGACGTTTTCGGGCTTAGAGCAGAGGTTTGGTGTTGAAAGTTTTCAATTTTAAACGAGAATTTTATTATTTCGGGGCCGGTTGTTCGAAAGGTGGATAGCGCTATCCACTAGTGAATTTTTGTACTAGCCTTCGTAAAATTTTCCATTGATCGTTATAACATAAAATTCCGGTTGACCTTTACAGTTTAAAGTCTAATACTTATATCGTTGTGTACTCACTCTATGTAAGCTTCCTTCATATTGAATGACGTTGTTCAATTCGGGCAGAATGAGTTTCAAAGTCTGCCTCTTGAGTTCGACCAGACGCTTGTTGCACTTCTCGCACCACACTCCAGGCTGGAAGGCCGTGTCTTCGCGAACCACGTCAGCAGAAAAAGCTTCAGCAGGTGTTGCCATTTAATCACTCTTTGGTAGTTTCTCTACGACAAAAAAACAAGCTAGTATCAATTCTACGAAGTTTAACTTATAGAAGCAAACGAGAATGTACGCAGTAATGTCGAACTTAAATACTTCACACTTATAGAAGTGTTTGTAATTGGATTTCTGCGCGAAAGTGGCCCAGCTAATGATCAAACGCTAACGCCGGTCAAACTTGGTAATAAAATGAAATAAAATGTAGGAAACACTGCTTCCGTAGGAAGAATGGTGCAAACGTCTTACAAACAAGACTTCTGTATCGAAGTATGCTCAGGAATGAATAAACGCCTCGAGCATTTTTATTAGGGGGTCGAGAAACTGACAGACAGTTTGTTTACACAGGAGAGAAATGATTCCGCGTAAGGCCTGCATGTTTTCCACTAGGCGGAATTTTTCGAGCGAAAAATAAATCTAGCAACGTGACTGGCTAGCAAAATAATTCCCCGCGAAAAAGTCGAAAGCAAACCAATCATGTCGCTAGATTTTTTTTGCTCGAAAAAATTCGCGTAGTGGAAAACCGCCTTAAGGCAGAGTAACAGCCTTTGCACAAATACGACTCAGTGTTTGACGTCAGGGGTCAACCAGAAAACGACCAAATTTGGATTTCCTGTTCACGTTTATAAATAGAGCTGTAGTTGCGAGTGTGCGTCATTAACGTCTGCACGATATATTATCGTTAAAGGCTTTATAGTGATATCATAACTGCAGACCATGCAGCGCCAAACACTGTGGTATGGAGGTGACGAACTGTTTCGCCGCAGTAAATACGGATCTCTTTCATCTACCAAAAATACAAGTCCTGTGAGAAATTGTGACAGGAGGATACGCAAGGATACCTGCGAAGGCCCGCAAATCTCATCCTCTCGCCGCACTTCTTCAGTGCTTAGCTTTGGATAGCGCATAGTATGCTAATATAGTAAAACAAAGTAGCTCATTGTGTGTTAAGATTTCCAATATCAAGGCCAGGATTGTAAGTTATGTATACTATTTGAGGTATCTAAAAAATAATTGCCGTATATCTTTTCATGAAAATCCTTCGTCTTCGGTCGATTTATTGGCTTCTAAACTTTCCGACATGAAGTTTTCAAGATGAGATTTGCCAGTGGCTCTTTTTTTCTTGGGAACGCTTGCTCTACGTGTTGTAAGCTACGTTCGCGTTTAAAGGCCAACATTCTTGGGCTACATGCAATATTAATTAGACATGTACACCGACATAAAATCTATTTCTGAAAACATTGTGAATTGGACATGAATAACCAGCCATATGCTTCAGCCAGGGGGCATTTACACACAGCAAATACCCGCACAGATTATTCATTAATGTAGTCATCACTGACTACTGCATGCATCTTTGAAGACATATATTACCAATAAGACAATTAATGCGAAACTAAGGAGTTAACAAGAGAATTTGCATAAATCGCAATAACGTGACTAGTTTGCATCTGCAGTTGTAATCAATCGCGTAAATGCTAACATTGTACGAGGTACAACAACGCCCTCAAGTGCTTAACGTCAATAAAGCAATATATATATAACACAATAAAGATAAAGCACTTAGATTGAGTCAACACGTCTCAACTACATTTCACGAAAACTACAATATGTATCTATGCCTTTCTGGACAACAGTAGACGAATACGATTTGTAGTAAAAATCATTGACATTTGAAACTCACTTGATGATTCTCTTGGCTGGAACACAAAATAATACCAGATAAACCTTTCACTCGAAAATAATAGCGACAAGCAGCAGATTATAAAGGTGGCATCTTAACTGTTATACTGAACATTGCAGTTTACGCCTATGCGGCATAGACTAAATACTCAATACTGCACTCCGTGGTAGGTGTAGAATACAAAAACATTGGATTTCCGTCAAAGTCACAGGAACATACATGGTGGTCAAATTTGCAAATACATACACCATTTGCTTTATTCGGAATGCATATCTTTTGCGCAGTATATACGAAGCCAGATACACGATGATTCTGTCTGATGACATATTTTGCACAAAAATTAAAAAATGCTTTCGCACATTGGTCAACAAGCCACAATTGCATAAAATGCGCAAACCGTAATTCAGCTATGTATTTTTGAACTCACCGCTATTCAAACGATACGCCCGAAAAATTCCATGCAAAATCCACGATTCATCGCATTATTCCTCCACCTTGCGAAAAATTTAATTTTTTCGCGCAAGTGATTGAAGTGAATACCATACGAATTCACAAATGTCTAATCTAAACGACATCCCACAATATGAAATTCCTTATTCTAGTTCAAAGACCTTGATGTGAACGTGTCTGTTCGGTATAGTGTCTCGTACAAGATGCCAGAAATTCCCCAATTGTTTGGGACTGCGCGTCCGGTTGACATGCCGTGCAATCGCAACAAGCCCTGCGACACTACTGCTGTCGACACTTCGATCACACAGGCATATATTTGGGGAACCTTTTCAGCTCCGCAAGCAAATTATCTTACGCACCAGGGGGACACTTAAAAGTCTCCATCGCTCACTAATTTAATAATGAGAAAATGGCCCGGGCGTATATGACAAACAGCTGTGAACGATTTCACCTAAACGTCAAACGCATCCAATACTCTGAAGTTTGATTATTCGCACTAAAAAAATATCGAGGTCAAATAAACTTCAGTTCGTCAATTTGGTGGAAATTGTACTCAATAACTTTCATATCTATTGGACACAATGATGCAGGTTGCTTAAAACAGCTTACTGATTGCTCATGATGTGCGGCAACTGCACGAAAACGCAGCGAAGCCGAGGTGTTGAAAGACACATTCGCACTATGGGTGTAATATTTAGAATTCGCCAACATTGTATGGCATTGTCTGACGATCTTTATCGTATGATGTGGTGAATTTATGTTGAGTGATCAAAGTTTCAACGCTCGTGCTTTACAACGCTATTGTCCGGCAAAATTTCGCATCGACGCAAAAAATGCTAATTTCCAAAAATTCGCGCAAACTTAACCAAACAGCGTGCGCAAATGTGCGCAGATCTTTGAAATTGGTAGGCAAAACGATATTGAACTTGGCAAGCGCTTTGGCGATATGGTTTTTGGTTGGCTTCCAGCAATACACGCCAATGCATACCATAGATACTCGAAACACTCCGCACCTCTGAATTGGCTTTGAACTCATCAAGTTTTGATGGCTTGAATGGGAAGAACGCAGACGATTTTGCCCATTATAGATAGTAGTCACTGGCTGTGATTTGAAGTGATTTAGTGAATATTGCGTTGAAAATAGCTGAATCTTGAGGCGATGACGAGTCGAAACTAGTAGTGAATGCATTGTCATCGCACTGCAAATGGATTTGGATGCATTGTAGTCCTTAGGCTCGCTTGCAAACATATGATTAAACACTGATAATCAAAAAAACCTCTTGCAATGCAAATAGACCATTGTCTGTGGCTTTATTTCATCACTGTAGTACATTTGTTTCGACAAAATGAAGAGTCGACAATGCGTCACAGTGCATGAGGACTTTACCGCCAAAAATCATGCAATCACGAAAAGCACTGAAATAAAATTGAGCGCTGGCCTAAAGCAATATTGATACACAACTGATTAGTTTTCTAAGATTCTTTGTGTAGGACACTATTTGTGCAATGTTTGGCACATAAAAAGTTTAACGCCTGCACAACTGACGCGCGCTTAAAAAGCTACTTTTCAGTACCATGTTTTCAAAGCTTTCCGTATAAGCTTAAGTCCTTAAATGTTTCATATGCTTTAAACAATACGCGAACAGATAGACAGTATTTATTTAAAATTCAACATTCTAAACAATTCTTCTTGCGGTTGTTCATAAGATAGGTCTTATTACAATTTCCATGCACTTTTTCTTACGTGTATACGTGCTTGCCAAAAACGTGTAACCCGGGAAAGCAGCTTTCAGCTCATTCGTTAGTTGCGGTGATCTAAAATATCATCAGTCATGCATAATATCTTGACATAGTCTACAAACGTCATTTTTCTCAAGACTGCATTGCGCATTTCCTTCGCAATAATTCCTCAGCATCCCGTACACAAATGAATTAAGAAGTTGTTATTTAGTAAGGGAGAAAGGAATCTTAGATAAGTTGTTTGTATCTTTCCGTGCCTATTATTTCATTATTGAAATTAGATTTCTATTTTTTCCAAGACATCGTCATCAAACAACGGTATTCATTGCAGTATATGCAAAAAAACGCAACTTTGCGTAACAAGTTTGTAGACGAATTCACTAAGGAAATCGCTCCTCGCGAAGCAAAACATGTTGTTTTTCGCCACTTCGGCAAAAGAAGCTTTTTGCAAAAGAGTTAATCGATTTTGCGTGGCTTTCGGTTCTATCGCAGTCCTTCACAGGAGCTTTTACTGCATGCATGTAAAATTGTCTGGAGCTGGTCAAAGAAGTGGTGGAATCCATAATTGAGCTCCAGTTGGCAAAACGTGATGAGATAGAAAGCCCTGAGGCTGAAAGGTCATATATAGAAATCGACTTGATTCCATAGATAATGGCGTGATGAAGAAGACGGATCGGAATTGACAAAATGATATAAATAGCTTATACAGGAAACTGTTCCTTGTCGAAAAACCTAACACATCAAATATCATCGCGTCAACATATCAATAAGAAACTGCATAGCAAGTGAGAAAAGCAAAGCAAGGCCACGGTAAAATGAACGTTTTTTAGATTCGTGCAAGCGCTATAGTAGACTTACTCCAAGTGTCTTCATAAAGGCCCAGTTTGCTCAACATTGGCTATATTGTATACTTATATTGACCCTTCACAATGTAGCTGATATTGTGGGCCTTGCTGAAAAGAGACTTTCAGCAAGCCTAGGGCAATTCAGACTAATCTCTTTGCCATGCAGAAACGATATTGTACCCGCGTCAAAGTCTGCATGAAGTAATTCATGATTTGAGAATGTGAGAACGATATCTGGATTATCAACACCTTTCGAAGTGTTTAAATATTAAGTGAGAAATGCTTTACACCTCAACATCCGCTAAACAATTGGCACTTTTGCGAGTCAGTCCTGTCGTGTATCTCAATCCTTGAATGACCCTACACTTAATTCCAAGAGTAAAACGCGTCATATGGTTTTAATCAAGATACATCAAAAGCAGAGATTCACACCTGTTGCATGCCAAATAAAGTAACTCATTTTTCTTATCAATTGAAAACGAATGCTCCGGCATACGTAAACTTTAAAGCACCCGAAAGCTGTGCCTTTGCGCTTCAATAAAGTCATATTTTGCGTTTCGCAAAGCTGATGTCATCCTTAAATATCCCAAGAAATGCATGCGCTAAACGTAGCTGAAACCTTCCCCATTGTTGCAACCAAGCAGAAGAACAGTTCTACGTGAAAATTAATAAGTTCATGCGTTTTTATCTATTGCAATCGATCTTGCGGTCTCGGCGCATCGACATTGCACAAAGAAAGATGTTTACTTACGGTTGCTGTAGGTAACGCAAACAAAAGTTTACGTATTTTAATCACAAATGGCATATAACCATTGCAAGTAGATTTATTGGAATGTCATAAGCAAAAAACAAGCTCGTCGTTAACAAGACTGCACTAACCATAAGGTTTCTCCCCCTCCCCTGTAAATCCACAAATGATGTACACCACGTGTTTCACACGTCGCAAACCAAAACCTACGCTCTGGATAAAAGAGCGCTAGCCGAGACCCCGGGGATGAAATGACTATGGTCTCTCTTTCTTGAATAGAGCTCTATTTCTTGAGCACACAATGATTGCGGTAAGCTCGCTGCAATTTTTTTAAACTCATTTCCATTCCCTTTTCATTCTACGCACAAAGCATCTAAAACTTCACATTAAACAATTGCATGGAACCCCCACGTACAAAACGCTTACTCCTCAAAAAAATCCGCACTACGCGACCGATAGCTACTAACGGACCGGTCACCAATTTCGCTTTTAATCAAACACTACTCATTAATATACTTACAATTTAATCGCTATTCCAGCCTCTTAAGATAGAGTTGTAGAGTGCAGAAAGCTAATAGACATGAAGAAAATCAACTACGAGAATCACACTTTAGGTGTCGTCGAACAGTGCATATATCCAGTTCACATAACTTTGCTGTCCAATAAGCTATCAAACCATCAAATTATAAGAAAGACACATATGCTACTTAGTCCCCTACAGCATAACTGAAAATCTTCGTATGAATCCACAGGTATATTGTGATAAACAGTTTTATCCCATGACCTCTTGTGGGATAGTCTTATAGAGAGAGCACAGAATTACGTGCTAAAGGCTTGTCTTGGTGTACGGTTTCGACGATAAACATTGCGATTGGTATCTGCGCTCAGGTCAGGCAGGCAGCCAGACGCTATAGCTGACAGCACAGCTTTTATCTATAAATCACGACAATTTGTCGTCAATACGAGAACGGCCCGCGATGCTAACATGCTTTTGAGACCGACGTATAACCCAGTTTATCTTATTCCTTATTCAGAAAGTAATGTTTTCATTGCTGTTTATCAAGTACAGAAATACACAATGCATGGAGCACTTCCACAATACAAATTTGACCTGGGAATATTTGATAAAAGTAACGAAAAGAACATCACCATCTTAAATTACGTCTTCAAACATCACTTTCTATTACGTAAACATAATCGTCACTATACTTATAACTTAATTAATATCCCTGATATTTTCCCATCGAAAGCAACTCCAAACCAACAATATACTCTCAATATAACGAAAGGTCAATTTTCATCTTGACAATTCATGAACAGAAATTTCAACATGCAGCATGAGTTTCACACGTAAATGAGCAAACAATAGTGAGAACGCGTAAGTGGTTGCTGAAAGCTTTTTGCTTCTAGATTATAACCATGCAGTCTTTCAAATTTCAACGACAATATCAATGGCAGTCTCAAATGTACACAAGAAAATGAATGATGTAATATGTTAAATTAGAATAAAGTCCATTGGACAAGATTTCTGTTATCAAGTCTGTATGGGAGGTTTGTCAGTTGAAGGCAAGTACTTGAACTGACTGCAGACACCTCAAATCTGATTCAGCCAAACGTTTAAAGATAATTATGACATGGCGTCTCACATCCGCAATTTGACATACACAGGAGATTTTTTGTCTAGTACTAAAGTAACTTTGCCCGAGTTGAGAAATCGTACTCAATTTCTCCAATGGACTAATCGGGATCCCGTCGTAGACTAAGTTTCGATCTAGGCAAATAGAATAAAATTCATCTACGTAGCTGGAAAGAATATACTAGATGTAGTGAAACTGCAAAGTTTGATCGCAACATGTAGTAAAATGAGGGTAGGACAGCCCTGCGAAGTTTGCCAATTTTGTATATTTTGCTATATTACATGCGGAAATTGTTACCATTTTCTGGTTATTTTCGGGTAAAAAATGGTAACAATTTCCGCGTGTAACAAAAAACATACTAACTTTGCAAACTTTATAGGGCTATATTTTTTACATCTTACCACATTTTGCAAACATATTTTGCAGTGATACTATATCTAATATGTTCTCTCCAGTCCAGCTGCTAGATGGAAATGTAGTTTATAATGGGTTTGCCCATTTAGATGAAATAATTCTAAAAACATTCATAAAAGAGCCTTTAAAGATTATCCATTTGTTAAACAAGTTTTAATCGAACGCATTTCCTGCTTTGAAAGTTAACTCCATTATCAGTTACACGTCAGTCGTTTCACGTTGCCTTCAACAAGCGAAAGTAATGATATGATATTACAGTACACTAAACTGCTTATATCTGTTGCGCTTAGTGAATCGAACAGCCAACGGGAAGATGATCTGAAAACTAGACTTCAACAATGATTTTGTCGGTTTTTCTGCAGGCAATGTAACATGCGAAACATTGAATGGATTTTAACGAAACGTTGGGAATATATGAAGTACTAGCAAAGATGAAGGATCTGCAGCAAAGAGAAGCCCTTATCTAGTAATGCAGCGAGTAACTGCGCTTTTGTGGTTATACATATGCAAAAGAAATGATGAATTCAATTTAATTCTCGACGAGTAATCAGTGGCATACTAAAAAACCTAGGCAGAGGCATGAATTCTTTGAGTACTTTCAATTTTCTCTGGGATTTTTTATTCAGTTAGCGCGCTCTCACAGTCCCCAAACACATTGCATTTTCTGCAGCATAATGAAAGTGTCGATCGTTCAGTAATAATGCATGCTTTAGATTTATGGCATTTTTGCAATAATCCACATGAGGCAAGGTTTTTGTAGACGTTTTGACTTGCAACCGACTTCCTAAGAGGCGAAGATAAGATCCGTGCGCACGTACGTATACGTAACTACTGAAATTTTTGCAGCTACATTACCATCAGGTCATTTCGCCTTATCTGGTTATTGAAGCGGTTAAGTATATAGCTCCCTTAAAGATAACTAAAACACCGCGCATTTCTATTACTGCAGTATTGAATGGAAAACGTCCGCCACATTTTGCAAGTAAGCTACATTAATCGTCGCATATAAATCACCTCATAGCAGATCAACTTTATTATTTTTTGCTAAACGATGCTAAGAGGTTGCCATTACTTCTCTATAGTACGATATAGCCGAAGGAATACTACTATATGCATCATGCAATATATTTAGTTTTAAAACAGTGATTTTTTCGTAATGACAAACTTGAATGTCGCAGGAAGAAACTTGTTAGCCTTGGTTTGACTCCCTAGTTCTGAAAAGAACTGTTTAAACACTTAATACGATTAAGATATTAGAAAAACGTACTAACCTGAAACAGTTATTAAGTTTTTCTGATATCTTATACTTAATTTTATCACTGCAAATGCAGGTTGCCAAAGAGTCGATTCAACTTTACATTACCTTTCGCTCTGAATTGTTGGTCCATTAACCAATAACGTATAATCGGCTTTAACGATATCTCTTATGTAGTTATGGAGCTATACTATATAGTTGCAATAAGATATTCTAGAAGTTTCTTTTGTAGTCTTATCACTAAAGACTAGCTCACTGAGATAAATTATTTCGCAATACATCACATTCCACATTCAATTTCTGTGGCGAATGCAGGGCGTTCCCCAAAACAGTGACACTATAGAAATTATCCTATCGTTATTATTTGAAATTTAGCACTATGATGAACCCACAGGTACATAAACTTCTGCTTCTCGAATTTAAAATGACTACTTAAAGGTAAATAAAGTGCATGCAATCCCCAGATGTTCCGGGCAATCGCGCCCGTCTAGAGATGTCTAAGAACAATGGAACAATTTTATCATATCACTTTTTTTGGACACCGTTAATAGCCTGGGATGGCCTGGGTGTGTTTCATGGTCAATTTCCGATTATCATAAAAACGTTCATAAAACTCATTGGTAAGAACTGCGCAATTGTCGCCCTCCATGCGACAAAGAAAACAAATGGGGCAAAGTTTCATCTAGTTGTCCTGGCTATATAGTTCGGAATAATTGGAGTTCTATACCGAAAAACGATACATTTGGTCATGTGAAAACGATGCAGTTTTAATGATAAATATGAGAGCCCAACGTAAAAGGGCCCGTTTACATGCACGGTTCCGGATTCGCATGGTCACGGCATCAAATTGAGCAATTTCGAGGCGACTTTTGCTCATAACTTTATGATACTGTTGCAAAACTTAATAACAACTAGTCACTGAAAAAGTTTTACGATCAAATATAGGCGTAAAGTGGCTAAAGTCGATGCCGTGACCATGCGAATCTGGTACCGTGTAAACGGTACCTAATAAGACCATCAAAATAATTTTGATTTTACAGATAATTTTAAAGTACTCTGAAGATGTCTTAAGTTAAAGAAAACAAGTTACTAATAAAATTATCTTTAAAATTCAAACTATTTTGATGGCCATAATAAAAGCTATACGTTGGGCTCTCATATTTATCATTAGAATTTGTTTTCCGCCTGGCAAATCTCCAGCTACGGTCCGCTTTCAACTACTTTTACCCGCACCACCAATTGTAAAATGATACAAAACGGGAATCATTAAACGAGTTATTAGGCTTGATATCTCTACAAACGGAAGGCGTTTTCTCAAGTTTTAAGTTGTGGTCTCCAAGCCATCCGTACTTATACATACCAAACAATACCAAACAACATGAAGAAAATTTTACTTTTTCACAGAGCGTTAAAGCAATGTGTATTAAAACCTAATTCACGTATCGCGCAAAAGTTCTTGATGAGATAAATAGTCTGCCAGAGAACAATCGTGAAACGGACATCATACAATAAGGACTTTGTGCTTAACTCAGTCCGTTTTGTTTTACTTAATTCACCTTTAAAACGAGTACAAACTCATTTGGCGTTAGCAGGAGTAATACTTCGATAGAGCAACATCGACATCAACAAAACGCTTTACCTACAATACTACATTCAAATTTTGGCTGAAGTTTCAACTCACCAAACCAAGTTTGTCATATTGTCCAAAAAAGTCGCCAATTGCTAAGATATGCCATAATATCCAATACGGGGCAAGAGATTTTTACCAGTCACCATGTAGTGCCCTACGCCAAGCGATGTACATACTTCTCGATAATGAAATGTTTTTTCAAGAGGCGCATACAGCTCTCAATAAACTGTTGGCATACTGCTACTCATTTATGTTATACGGTACATTTTATGTTGATCTTTTCGTGCTGTTTTGACGTCATTGTTTCCTATCCGTAATCGCGGGTATAAATGTCATGGCCTCCTAACCCGTACTTCCCTATTTATCAATACCGCTCATTCCTGCGCACTCTTTGACGGGCATTAAGTAGGAAACCGGTCTAGACCTTTTACGGTAATGGTTTCTACTGGTTTGCCAATTCCGAAAATTTCCAGTTTTCATGAGCCTAATTTGATCAGAGCGCACGGAGTTTAAATCGATTAAAACAGCAATGTAAAACTAATCCTAATTTAAATGTCGAAGAAAGGAAAGCCATAAGCGGAACTTCACAAAAATGAGTGCATAAACATATTACTATATGGTCTAATATTGACCAATGATGACGGCAACACACTTAAATTTCTAAAATGTCAAGAAAAGAAGCCCCAGACTATCTTTTGACAATCATTTTCGACGAAAGAATTGCGATCTATCAAGAATCATCAATTGACAGTCTCGCAGCATATGTTACACAGAGCGCAAATGCAAAATACGTAGCCACTTACTTCTCTCACACGGCAATACCACTGGGCAATACACCGACAAGATTCCGAGGACAACACGAGTGCAATTTTGACAACCTATACCCTCGCTCCTTTTTCAAATTCCTGCAGTTGTTGTTGCTCTAAACAGAAAAATACGAAAACAAATGCTTATCTAAGAGCTCGCTTTTATGATTTTCAATCCCGACTGAGAGCGCATTCAATAAGAGCGCGTCTGTAGATAAAGTAAAGATGTTTTTCTGACAAGACGCGCATTACATTAAAGTAGAGACTGTATTTGTTTTGTAATCCTTTAAGTGGTACACGCGCAAAGTACTTGCCACTTGACGCTGTCCATCCGCTATCAAGGCCCTTTTTCATCCCGACGGGCAAAACGGACATTTTAAACATGCCCTGTAGCAGATGAATATAGTTGTAAACTTATGTTTAAAACTATCCGTTCCGTCTGTAAATTAGATTCACATCGGAGCTATTGGTTATATAATGGTGCATGGGCCCGTGTACTTAACACACTACAGACAAAGTGAGTTTGCCGTTTGCGTGCGGTCAAAGTACTTGGTATAAGCCCCTCTCTAATACTGGAAACTTTTGTCGGGTTCGGCAGCTCATTTATTCAGAAAGTCTGTCGGGCACGTTTCTATTGGGGACACATTATTGGGCCGTGGCAAGTTCACTAAATTCACTTCACAACGATCACTCGCATGCGGATTGCTCGTGTTGCCCATTGGTTATAGTGTCCGTATCATACAAGTAATTTGAACCAAATCCGTTTACCAGAAGCAAACCGTTCGCATTAGAGAGTTATTTCTACTTAAAGGTTTTGATTGTAAGTACTCTGTCATCAGTTATTCTGCATTCTCTAAGTGGTTTTTATAAATCTATATTACTATATCTCAATGCAAAGTTTTCATATAAATAATCATAACCCGTAAGAATATTTTACATTTTTAGGCACACTAAAGACTGCTATTGAGTTTCCACAGATTTCTCCTTATCTCTCATTGAAAACCACAGGCCAACCACGGGCACTATGATCTGACCTTTCTATTTTTCCCTTACTCCAAAAATCCCACCGAGCTAAAGTCAAAACACTTCTGCTACTCAGTTTAATTTCAATTACAAAACCTACCGACTTCCTGCTTTGTTTATCGCCAGAAAATTTGTAACCACTAGTATTTTCCCGTGCGAAATCTATTTTATAATATCAAAGATGCCACCAAAGATAGCTCGTTTATACATGCTTACAAATCACAAACATGTCCTAAACAAACGCCATCTTACATAGTTTGTACTAATTGTATGCTACCTTACCATAATATCAACGCTTTTGGAGCTTTTTCTGTCTGACACAAAGCCAAGAAACAAGAATGGTATATACCAGCCTACTATTCTAAAGGTGCGACGTTGTTTTAGACTCTTATTACAAAAGGTTCAATTAACCACACAGCATATTGTTTGACATCACCCTGAGAAGAACTATGCACCTTTATATTGCTTTGTTTCATATATAACCGCTAATCCGTCTTTTAAATATGAACTGCTTATGATTAAAAGAAATGCCGATATACTTACTCATGTTTACTATAACATGATGCACAAATATAGACACAAATTTTGCGCCTTAAAAGTTGTATCAAGAAAAATTACCAATATGTGCATTCACATGAAAACGTGTTTTTTGGAAACACAAATGTTACACTGCCCTAGAAGGACGAGCTTCAAAGGAAGTCGTAACATACAGGAGTTATGCTTTAATATACGTGGCGATTGTTTTAATGCAACTTGTTTATAAACAATCGACAGGGATAAAAGTGTATTAGTATAGAATAATTTTTGGCTCGCGTTGAATAGAAAAACGGAGAAAGCAAAAGGCCTTTGCCGGAAATTCGTATCGCGCTGAAGAATCTACCGCATTGGAGCTTGAATAGGGGAAAGAAACTGATTGTAAATAGAAAGTAAAACTTATTAAAAAATTTTTAGAGCTTAGGGCTGGTTTTACAGCACGGTATAGCACAGTCTCTTGGTGATATTATACGGTTCAACGTACACGGTATGTCTAAAAGGAGCCATTTAGGATTAGCCAACGTAACTACAGAGAGAAAATACATTAGACTGTCGCACAAACTTTCTTTAGCTCCCGGCAACCAGGTATGATATAAAATGCATCGTGTAGCTTATTGCCAATATACGTTTATTTTTCCAAACGAGAGCAGCAAGAACGTGCGAAATACATTAATATTCTTGCAGCAAATAGTCGCCGACATACATGATCTTACTCAAACTTTTTAAAACGTTCTAGACAACAAGGTTACTTACGCGGACTTTCTTGTGGAAGCCAACACGTTTTTTTACAAAATGGGTAATTTTTACAAGACAATCCTGGCTGCTACGATTGATGTGAATATATAATTAGCTTCATCTCAACAGTTCAATTATAAAACTGATTACACTTTTGATAACTTATCAATATTGCAAGTTTAAAGTTTCAATGAATATAGAAGTAATGCACACAAAAGTCAGGGGGGCTTTATGTAATGCAAATAAAATATCTAAACTATCCAAACCTTCACAGATAAGCTTTGTGATCTGTAAATGAATTGAAACTCATTGCGCAGCTCAATTTGACTGCGAGTACGACTGCAACTGCTGGATATTACAAAGTTTTAGATTTGAAAAAGAGTGTGAGTAGGAACTAAGATCTCTAAAGATCCCTAATATTTTGTAGTCACAATTATACTCGTACCCTCAGTCAAGTCCATATCTCTCTAATATCTTGTAGTCGAACTGTCTAATGTATCTTGTAGTCACACCAATTTCTATTTACATTCTTGGGTGAGCTGTTGATTTTACATTTCCGCGCGGGGTGGAAGACTGTGCCTAGTTGTCCGAACTTCAAAAGACAACAAAACTTGGTGCTAGTGTTGTCGTGTAATACTTTGAAAATGCACAAATGGAGCAGTTTAAGACACTATAATATGAGTTCTGCAAACTAAAAATTCATCAAAAGACGAAAATGCACGGCAACATCACATTTTCGTGCTCGGAAATCTATAATGTGACTGGGAAAACGTACGATGTCGAGAGCCAAGACGGAGGCATCCCTGAGAATTTGGGGATCAATTTCGCTATTTGGCTGGTAAGCGCCGCGTTTTGTAAACTTTTATAGCAAGAATTAGTCTAAATATGCTGTCTCTTTTACTAAAAACAATTGTTCCTTTTCTGTTTTTTGTCGAAGTTTTTAGCTCTACTTGAAAATATGACTATATGTCGAGAAAACAGCTGCCCAGTGGCAGTTGATAGACGCTGTGTTCATATTTTCTCATCATTGTTGATGCCCTGTAAATCATGAATTATTCTACTCACTTTATTGTTGTGCTTGGATTGTAATATAAAAGTAATTATATTTTGGCAGTATGTATCTGCAACAGCCTCAGGGCAAAAGGCAATTTATTTTTTCCAATAATTAGCACTGAATTTAGGAAAGTGTGACAAATACTTTTTGTCAACTTTCTCTACTCAAACACAGTGTTTCGCATTTTTCATAATTAGTTGTAATCCCAAGTGGATTATCCGAACTGTAATCCACCTCAATCTTGATCTGTCTTAATAATCAAACTCCTAGTTTTTCAGGTGCCTGGGTCTCTCTGTGGTGAATATAATAGTAGGGCATATGACTACATAGATAATTCTACTCCCTTTTGTAGATCATTGTATGTGCATTTTGTGTGATGCGGCGTTGGGCTTGGGATTACGGAAGAATTGCTTTTGTCCAGAAGAACGACAGGGGGTAGTCACAAAAACTTTCTTTCTTGGAAATAAATGAACTACTATTTATCATTATTGTAAATAATCCTTGCTTCTTTTTATATGTTTGGTAATATTTTTTTCTTGTTGAGCAGTTGGTACAAGATTTTTTTTGGTCAAACACCTGAATCAGTGAATCATGAGTCAATTATTAATCAGGACAGTCAAATGTCCCAAGAATACGACATTTATGATAAGGTCTGCTGATTAGCCCATTGTGAAAAGTAGAGCCCTATAATGTTAGTAGCAAGAGAAACTGGAGATAATTCAGTCAACCAGCATTTTATCTGACAAGAGTATTCCCAGATGAGTGAAATTTTCTGGAGTTGAACAGAGTTAAATACTGTGCAATAAGCAGTGGGTGCATTGTGGTACCTTTGCCAGCCAGGTGATCCAAAATCGCAAAAAATGACTGCGAATAAAATCCTTTTTCCTTTAAAAATAGATGTTATCTAGCTCACAAAGTACATTGCA
This sequence comes from Phenganax marumi, assembly GCA_025400095.1. Classification (NCBI taxonomy): domain Eukaryota; kingdom Metazoa; phylum Cnidaria; class Anthozoa; order Malacalcyonacea; family Clavulariidae; genus Phenganax; species Phenganax marumi. Next base: position 297 of record JAODVM010240956.1, on the reverse strand, counting down.
TTTTGCTCCCAAATTTGCAAAGGTCTTGTCATCCTTATCACCAAACATATTTAGGAAATTTCGACTAGTTTTATGAAGGGGAAAGAAAGAATGAAGTACTTATACACAGCAAAACTGATTTCTATTCTGCTTCTCGTTCCAGTCTTTTCTCACGGTCAGGTCAATTGGAGTCAGTGTGTTAATAATTTAGTATATTTTCCGTTGATTTCCATATAACTGTATTGCGCATCCGGCTGCAAAAGTGAAGCCAGCGAAAATCACGAATTTGGAGTACCAAGATGGCCGCGATGGCTTCAA
>JAODVM010240846.1:0-12831 GCA_025400095.1 Phenganax marumi | reverse complement strand
ACAGGATTGATTTATAAAATGGCTGATGAAGTATTGCATCATAGCACATATCATTATGCAAGAATGAAGTATGGTGGATGTCATTTGAAGGAAGGGGAACGAACTGGAGTTTTGGCTATTGATTTAATGAATGAATTACGAAATGACCCAGATGTGATACCTGTTTTTGACAACGTGTTGAATGATGCGGATGTTTTGGTGGAGAAGAATAATTTGATGAATTTTTATTTACAGCAAGATGTAGTTAGTTATCATGAATCGTTATTGCAACAGTATAATGAATGTTTGGATAGAAAAATATCGGATGAAAGTGTGAATGATGATGAAATTGAAAAAGATGATGAATTGTTATCGTGGGCTAATAAAGTGTATTGTAATTGGTATCCGAATGTTGTTATTTTTCAACATTATTATTGTTTAGTTAAAAGATATGTTAAAATTATTAAAGAGAAGTGTGAACCATTACAAAAGACGGATGAATTTGTAAAAAAGTTTAATAGGATCTGAGTCTTGTTTGTATGTAGATGTGTGTATGAGTGTTTGAAATAAAAAATGAGTTGGTTTGAAGTACAAGAAACATTTCGTTTAAAAAAAATGACGTATTCGAAATTAATAATAACTTTAAGACAATTACATTTGTTTTATGATCGTTTAATTGATGATGAAAAAAGTAGACGAGATCAATGTTTGGGTATTCTCAAAGTCAAGAAGTTACTTGAAGATTATGCACCTGAAGGAATAAAGGAATCATTAAAGGAATCATTTGAAAAAGATGAAGAAGTGAAACATTTAGAAAAAGAATTGAGAGAATTTTATGATAGAGAAAAGGATACTTTTATTAAATATGAACATTTGTTTCGAGAGTTTAATAATTGTCTTGATAAAAATATGACTGGTAAATATTCGTGGTTGGAATATGGGGAAATACTTTCTAGTGATAATGAAATTTCAGATGAACTTAGAAAGAGAAAGGAAGAATTAAGAATGTCTGGTATTTGTAGGCATATACAAGATTTCAATATATATTTTTATATGGTTGGAGAATATCTTAAGCATGTATTTTGGGTGTGGGGTATTAAGTTGGGAGGGTTTGAAGAAGATAGTGAAATGATGGGTAAAATATTGGCATAAAATTTCCAATTGGTTAAAGTTAATTTAACCAACAAGTCATCGTCTGTACTAAATTCAATGTCTACAGTATTCGTGATCAAAACAACAGTATGCACAATTTGCACAACTCGGTGTCATTATTAAAAGCAGAACTAATGTATTTGTCTTTTAAACAGTCCAATTTTTTCTTCCAAAACATAACAACTTCTTGCATTTTACCCCTTGCAAAGATCAAATAGGGCCATATACTTTGAATTTTCCCAAAAAATTCATCCATTTCTACCTGTTGTTTTTCATGCTGTATCCTCTCTCATTTTAAAATACTACATTTTTATTACCTGAGCCATGGTCAGCTGTCAAGCAAGCTCTAGACAAAACATTTAAAATAAGTTTTTGTCATTTAATTTTTAATAAAACAATTCTCAATTGATTTTGATTTTTAAAAGAAAAATCATACATAAAAAATTAGAGTAATGGGTTTTAAATTTGAATTTCTTGGTTCATCAACTGCTGTTGATTGCAATAATCAATTTACAACTGACTCATTTTCAATGATATATTTATCAATAAAGTCAAATAAAAATGAAAATACAAAATAGTCATCAATTAAATCCAAAGATCTTGATAATCAATTTTTTCAAATAATTCATTACCACCCTCAAAACGCCAAATGGAATTGTATTTAAATATACCTGTCAAAAACCATACAACTGGTTGTGAAATCATTGATCATTTAACTGAACAATGTATGCAACATGAAAAAAAAAAAGAATTTCGTGAGATTTTAAACATTTTTGAAGACGAAAAACACACGTATTAAATGAAATGAAAATAACGGGTGAAAAATGCGAGGAATATCACGATTCTCTACCATTATATCTCCACAAACAAGATAAAGATCAAGAGCATATTTACGACAAAAATCTTCTTGATAAGATAATTAATTTAAAACAATCAAGAAACGATTATATAATTGCTATTGATAATTGTTGTAATTTATTTATTGAAAAATGCATTGATAAAAATATTCCTTTGGAAAATTTTTTCAATGTCCATTTTTGAAGCGTAAATTAATCCAACTAGTTGTAACAAAATTAGAGGCATTATAAATAAACTTGTGCTTCCCAGTCAATGTTGTTGTGTTCAGTCATCATGGAATCAGTACATGTACATGAATTCATTGATCTTTTGTTCTTAACTAAAAGAAGAGATGAATTATTTCAAGCTCTATATGGGAACAAAGATCTATTAGAGCTAAAAGAGAAACTTAAGAAAGAAAAAAACAAATTGTTCAATGATGATAAGACATTCAAACATACAGAAGAAGCATACATGAATGATACAATCAGCATTCATGCTTTGATCGAAATAATAGAAAAGAAAAAAAAAACAAAACATAATATGGTTTTGAAATGCATCAGTTTTTAAAATTATATGTCGATAAACTTATCAATAAAGACCCTACGCTTATTTACGAATTTCATCGTTCCAATTTGGTCAATCAAATCATTTACAATCTCTGCCAGGAACGCTACATGAACAAAGAAACACTGCTGATTCCTCCATTCTGGAGGAAGTATAAACAAAACAAGCATTGTTATGATGATAAAGGGGAGCAACAAAGCGACTGTCAAAATGATAAGAAGAACTGTCAGAATGATCAGAAGGAAAAGGAGGAGCAAGTCAACTGTCCAAATGATGCAAAGCAGAAATATGATGATATAAAAAAGCAAAACCAACCACCAAACAGCAGCCAAAGCAGCAATAATCAAGAAGATAACAGCAGCAGTAAAAAAAAGCAGCATCTACAAATACAGCAGTGAGTGTAGTACCTGTGCCAACAACAGTCCAAGCAGCACCTGTACAAGCAGCAGAAGCAACAGTCCAACTCAGTGTCCAAACAACACCAGTGAAAGCAGTCATGAATCTATGGGCTGATGATTGGATAGAAGAAGAAGTATATCAACCACCATCATTGAAGCAAACTTATAGGTAAAAAAACACAAATTATTATTTTTCATGGATTTTATGTTCAACATTTAAGTAAATTATATTTTGATGGTACACTAGGTGATTTTATTAATAGCCACTATCTTTCTGAACTTTTAGAACAAGACTTGTTTCTTTACGCTTTTGAATGCAATAGTTATTTTGGCGTTATTAGTAGATTAAAAGTAAGTGGTTTAAATGTATAACATGACAGTTGTAGCTTAGGTGTAATACGCATAATGTTATTTGAAGAAAAAATTTTAAAAAAGAAAGCAAAAAACTTATATTTTGCTAAAAACATCTAATAATAGCGTTTTGTAGCAAAATATTGAAAACTTTAGTGTTAAAACAACAAGAAATACAGTAGAACCCTGCTATCTCAAACTCGCTTATTTTGAACTCCCTGCTATCTCTATCTTAAACCCATTTCCCTTGGATTTTGCTATACTATTTCAATCATTTTTACTCGGTTATCTCTAACTCGGTTAACTCAAACTCCCCGCTATCTTGAACTAGTTTTGCCTCCCTTGACAACAATAACCCGGTTATCTCGAAATCTGATGGCGATGTTAATTAATAAACAGTGTCAAAAGACAGTTGGAAATACTGCTAGATACTACACAGATACATGTAATTTTTCATAATCAGGTATTTTTGTTACATTATCGTATTACGACTCTATCCTTAAAAGTTCTTTTTGTAAAATTTCAATAAATCGTTCCTTTCCTGTGAAGTGAAGGGGGCAGAGGACTTGCATGCCGTCTCCGTCACCAAGGTTGACAGCTTTTTCCAATCGGTTATTTATAGAGACGCTACGTTAATTTAATTAATTAATTTTTTGTAACTTGACACTGACTCGGTTACCTTGAACCCCCGCTATCTCAAACTATTTCTTCTTTCCCTTGGGAGTTTGAGATAGCGGGGTTCTACTGTAGATGAAAGCTACAAAACAACTATACAATATTATTATACAGACGAAGATTTAGACTCCTATATAGATAAAAGTTTAGTATATTGCTTTACCGAAGTAAAAAAAGATTTTTATAACTTTTTGTACCTATTGCGCATGCTCCACGATGCACCGCAACTCTTGCGCTTACCCAACCATTATATAAACCCTGCACATGCTCCCAAAATGCACCCCAACTATTACACAACCCCAACCATTATATAAACCCTAACAACAAATTTCATACAACATGAAGTTCTACCTCTGTCATCTCTGCTCTTCATCAATCACATTTTGACAGTTTTGTGACATTCTGTCCATCATTAAACTTCTCCCCCCACCCACTTAAGACTATATAAACCCAAACCAAAGCACAGTTCAATCCCTCGCCTCTTCTGAGGCACAACAGGTTAGGGAGCCCAAGTTGACCCTGGTTGTTTAGCCAGCATGCAGGTGTTCAACACTTAGGGTTCCATCCAGCATAACCCTAGGTCCTCGCCGACCTATATTGTCTGGCGATTTCTCACCCTCCGGAAAAATCACTTGATTTTTTTAGGGGGTGCGCTAAATCCTTACTAGTAATTACTACTAAATTCACAGCTTAGCAACCGTGCCTAACGGTTAACCTAATTCTATTACTACTGCCCCCCAAAAAAGGCCACATCATCCTTATTGCACAAGTCACCCTAATCCTCCAAACAATTACTTAGAGGGGTAGGGAGAGTAACTAAACTAATTCCAAAACAATCCCCTCCCAAATGTAATCACATTTGTGACTGGGGCAAAATTGTTGAACCCAGCTCAGCACGGTGATCAGTTCTTCTCCAATGGAGAAAGTCGGTGAACAGGCCAAAGAAACTCAATCTTTCCAATATGAAGTTTTGCTACGTGTACAATGTTATCTTTACCAGGATACATTTCCAGCATTCGTCCAAGCGGTTATTCTCCGCGTTTTGCATTTGGGTCAACCACTAGTACTATGTCACCTTTGAGTTCCCGCTTGGAGGCAAACAATCTTGACTGAACGTTCAAGCTAGGTAAGAACTCTTTTCGCCATCTCTTCCAGATCTGAGAAATTAGTTATTGAACGCAACACCAGTGTTCACTTGGATTAAAGACTTCTTCCGGTGGAACTTTGGGTGTGAATTGGCTTCCTAATTGTCCTGTCAGAAAATGATTAGGAGCAAGAGGGGTCAAGTCATCATCTGCTCCAGAAATGGCAGTTACCAGTTTCTCGTTGGTGATGGCTGCGTCTCCAAGTATGGCTCTGATTGCTTTCTTTGCATTTATCACCATACTTTAAAAAATGCCAACAAAATGAGGGGCCAATCGGGATCGAATTTCTAGTGTATCGGTCATCGTTGGCTGGTTGTTTCCACGATCTTCCGTTCATTCAATTCTCGTATCTTCTGGCATATCTCCTATTCTGCACCCATGAAATTCGTACCATTATCTGATAGTACAAAGTTCGGTGTCCCCCTCCTTGCTGTCATCTAGGAAGATGCATTTATGAATGAATCAGTGTCGAGGGTGTAGCTCATCTCCAAGTGACAGCACGTGTAGCCAGGCAAGTAAAGAGACAGAGGTATCTCTTCATCCAAGTTTTTCCATGGCCTTGCTTTGTCAGGAATCAGGCCTGGCCATTTGAGGCATGCGATCATGCGTGTGTGCCTCCATACACATCTTGACTCCTCAATGCGCTCCTCGTTTGTTTTAAGAGTGAAATTGCGCGTCTATTTTTTTTTGTTCTACATGAATTTTTGCTGGAAGAAATCCTTATTCTTGCCATTTAGAGTAGTTATAAAAGAAAAGCAAGTTGTAATCTTGCCACGGTGTTGAAGATAATGTAAGATAAGTTATGGTAAATAAACATTCTATTTTGACTCATTTATTCCAATGGCAAGCTGTTCGAAAGGTTCGTTGCCGAAAGGTCAATCAATCGAGCAAACTACATTTTTAAAAATACGGGAAAGGATTATATCATTGGTTCAAAACCCGAGATCAAGAATGGCAAAACAATGGTCATGTTTGTGTGGTGCAAACTATGTGCTAAGCATAAAACTGTCATTCTTGCCAATCCACTTTGTAAGGGAAGTGCTAAGCAACCAGTCAAAGCTTATATTAATGGTACAAATTGCGTTACTAAATGGAACATTGAACGTCCTCTTGAAGGTAAGAATTTATAGTAATGCATAAATATTAAATATATTTCAGTATTTTCAAGACCACTTCAAAACTACAATGCATGACACAGATTATATAACGAAATCCCTCCCTCCCATTCCAATTAACGATATACCATCTAAATTCATTGGCATAAATTTGTATCGTAGGAAAAGGTCACAAATGGGCTTTAGAAGCAGACGTGCGCCTCCCTGAAGAAGAAAAACTTCAAACAAGTGAACCAAGTATATATGCAGTGAGTCTAGTAGCATATTGTTGTTTGTTACAATGTTAGATGTAATTAAACCACACCTGTCGTGGTCATATCTTACATGTAGAAATAAGAATAAACTTTTTATCCTCAAAAATATAAGCAATGAGAAAACGTCATTTACCCCCAGAATTGATGTCGCTTTAAACCAAAGCACTCATGATGCATATATGGAAATGATAAAAACTGCCTACAAGTTTGCTATGAATCCAACTATGCCTCTCAAATACTTCAAGGTTTTGGTTAAATGCCAATGTCAGAATGGAGTTGTTTTAATTGATAAACAAGATAATAACAAAGCAGCTCGGGAGTATATACATTGCATTGCAGATTCTGTTCGCAAAACGTGTGCGGCGGTGATCGGAAGTAAGGACTTTATGTCACTGTCCGATGGCTCCCAAGCTAGAAAGACGAGATCCGAAAAAGAGCTGGTTATGGTTCACATTGAGAGAAATGGCATACCTCCCTATTTAATTGTTTCTCTTGTAGGAATGAGCGAATACGGGGGTGTAGATGCCAATTCAATTAAAATGGGTATTGATAGCATTTTCAACGAAGAAAATGTTGTGATCAAATTGTCAGAAGATGACTACAAGAATATGCTGGTATCTGCTACTAGTGATGGTGCTAATGTCAATACTGGAGTGTACAACGGTATCCTAACGCAACTGTCACAGATGCGTGGATCGCTACTTACTATTCAATGTGCAAATCACCGCATCAAGCCTCCATGAAAGTGTTGTGTACCACCATTTTAAAATGGATTCGTGATTAACATCACCAGACTTATGGAGAAAGGTTGTTACATTGTTCCTTTGCTATCAACAGTCAAGATTGCAAATATCTCTGTTTTAAATGGGAAGACCAACTTTATCAATTTTCCAGTTACCTAGAAAATTCACTAAACTACTTAAAGAGCCATTGTCACAATTGCACAAAAAAGGCCATATTTCATTGGGTCATCTAGATGACTTTTAGTTACAGGGAAAAAATTATCATGAATACCTTGAAAATATCATTGATACTATAGTGCTGTTTACCAAGCTTGGATTGGTGGTCCATCCTGATAAATCAGAATTTACACCATCTCAAATTAACTATACAAAACTTTACTCTAAACTCGATAGATATGACTATAAAACTTACAGACGACAAGATAGGGGACGTGATGCAAGCATGCCAAAGACTATTAGATGCACACTCTCCAACTATAAGGGAGGTGGCTCAAGTTATTGGGAAATTAGTATCGAGTTTCCCAGGTACTACTTATGGACCACTCCTTGATAGATCATTAGATAGTGACAAGACGACTGCACTAAAACTTTACAAAGGAAATTTTGATGCTCAGATGACATTATCCCAACGAGCCAGGTCAGAACTGCATTGGTGGATTATCAATGTTCGTAGAGAGCGAAACTATCTATCACACGATCCACCAACCCCCCAGATTACTACAGATGCAGCATTATCTGGGTGGGGGGCAGAATGTGAGGGTGTCTGTACTGGAGGCCAATGGTCTCTGATGGAGGCAACACACCACAATTATGTAGAATATATTGGTAGCATATTTGGGTTTACAGACGTTTGCTAAGAACAAGTCGCACATGCATATTCAACTTAGGCTGAACAACACGGCTAGTAAGATTTGATAAGTCCACTGCAGCACATCATGCATGGACTTACGATCATTGCATAAAATGGAATGAAGCAACCATTTTAGTGAATGATGAGTATAAACTTTCTCGTAAAATGAGAGAGTCTATTGAAATATTCAAACATCAAACTATAGATCAAGAGAGAAAGGTGCTTAATAGTATGTGGCGTGCTCTCTTCAATGTTCTCTAGTTAGATCCTTGTCTCGCATGCGTGCTTTAATTAAAACAATTAAAAAGCGGGAGCAAACATATCACGACAGTTGTGATATAAAAAGGACATCTGAATTTTGTCAAGTTAGTTGCACTGACGAAGGTCCAGGTTAACAGATTGAAAGCTTTGCAATAATAAATATACGTGGTGTATCCACACACTGATACTTAAAACACGGCTAGTATCACTATATTGAACCACATGGGTACAAACCACACAGACAAATGTAACAATTTATGTAAAACAATGCGGGAATGGTGCATAGCATGTAACATTTGGATTACAGCAGCTCACTTGCCAGGCAAACTTAATGTTGTAGCTGATTACGAATCGCAGAACAAAAACAATAATTTGGAATGGATGCTAAACCTGCAAATGTTAAATAATGCTTTGAGACAGTTGTCATTTAATCCTGAGATTGATTTATTTGCATCTCGCATAAACAAACAGTTTCCGCTATACATATCATATAGACCAGACCCAGACGCATTGGCTATTGATGCACTTACCATGCGATGGACAAATTTGAAATTATATGCATTTAGTGTTATTCCACTTAGTGTTATTCCACTTAGTCCTCCATTTAGTGTTATTCCACTAGTCTTGAACATATGAGCAGAGACGAGGCTCAAGGCATAATGGTTATACCAGAATGGACAATGCAACATTGGTATCCCAACGCATTAAAATTCTTAAAGGAACCTCCAATAACGCTCAAAGTAAGCAGGACCCTCCTTCAACTTCCACAAGATCCCAAAGCGATACATCCATTGGATGCCAAGCCAAACTTGCTGGTCAGCCACTTATCCAGGAAAGCCTAAACAAGCATACATTTTCTGGTACTACCAAAGAGATCATAATGTCATCGTGGAGAACAGGTGCTACAAACAGTACAATACATATCTAAAAAAGAGGGAACAATATTGTGACAATAATAAACTGGCTGTTTTTAACCCAGGCTTGGATAATGCTATTGAGTTCTTGACAGTTTTATACCAATCCGGAGTAGGTTACAGTGCATTAAATTCAGCTCGGTCTGTGTTATTGAGTATTCTACCATTAATGGAAGGTGTAAAAGTTGGACAACACCCTCTCACTTGTCGATTTCTAAAAGGAGTTTTTGAACTCCGACTATCATTGCCTCATACACAGAAGTATGGATTGTTGTAATGGTTTTGAACTATTTAACAACCCTTAAAGTTGTTCCGGAATTAAGTTTAAAAGATATTTCCCTTAAGTTAGTAATGCTATTTTGTTTAACAACAGCACAGAGGTGCCAAACAATACACCATATTGATATAAACAGAATTCAAGCATTGGAAGGTAAATACAGAATAACGATACAGCAAAAGTTGAAACAATCCAGACCAGGCCATCATTTGGAGCCAATCGAGCTGGTCAAATTTATGTCAGACAGGAAATGATGCATTGTCACACATTTGCGGGAATACAACAATAGAAAAAAGAAAGTTAGAAGTTATTAAGGCCACAATAGCACAGTGGGTGAACACGGTGATGAAATATGGGGGTATTGACATTTCTACATATTAGGCACTTAGTATGCTAGACAACAAGGACTAAGTTTACTAGAAGTTATTCAAGCACCAGGTTGGACATCCTCTTCAGTGTTTGAACGTTTTTATCATAAACCCAAAGAACAGATAAAAAATTTTGGGGAAGTCGTATTGAACAGCAACACTGTTAATTAGATATAGATTTACTTGATACTGGAAGTAAAATGTACATTATTTTGTTGAGTTTCAATAACTATTTTTCATATGAGCAGAACTTTGAAATCTCATGTGGATCCGTAGTGACATGGGCAGATGACAAGATAGAAATGGAAGTTAAAAGAGACTTACCTGTAAGTTGAAGTTTGGCTGTAATTCTGTCTTGTCATCAGCCAGGAGCGGAGGAGTCACGGAGTCACATGCCCAGATCCCAACCCTTCACTGGGGGTGACTCCTTCGTTCCTTAACTTCTGCTCATACTTCCTTCTTAGACTGATCAGTAATATGCACATGCACATCTCATGTGACTCCTCTGTTACTGACTGATGACAAGACAGAATTCATGGTTCCAGTTATTAACCATTCCAGCTTTGACCCTTAGCAACTGTTACTATGTCCTGCAACCTGAGCTTCCCACCAACAAAATGGCAGACGATTTAAGCATAATTCAGGATGATATATTGGTTTGTTTCCTTTCTAACAGTTTGAGTTCATCAAAAAAAGTCTTGAAAGAGGTTTAAATTACTACATTCATGGTTATGTTCATGATATTAAAATATCCAATGTCAGAAATGTCATTCAAGTTGCGGCCAAATCTTGGAGATCCATGTGGAAAAGTGAAGACCCTCACAAACTGAATCTCAAAATATCCAATGATTCTCTCTGTGACTCCTGGTGCTCTTGAATAGCGAGGTAAGTATTCGATTTGATGTTTTCATGAAAAGTAATATGTGTATGTTTCAGCGGCTGGCCACATTAGTTCTTTCATATTTAGATGCACAGGTCACTACTCACACATTGTTGGACTTATTAACTCCCTTCAGGGGTTTAAGTTGCATAATCTGTTGTGCATACCAAATCAATTAAGCTGTACCAGCTTGCCCCAACAGTGGAGTAGACCCAGAGGCTCAAACGTACAACCAATACCTCTTAAAGATGTTGTAGCCAGACCTAAAGAGAAAAGGAAATGAAAACCTGTGCTATGTCAGCTTGACTTGAATAAGAGGTAATGTACTTTTCCACTTTCATAACACCACAAATGTAGAAATACACAATTGAATATGAATACTACTTTATTGATTATAATGATCATTTGCAATCACAGTTCCTCTGATACACTCAAATTTCATATATTTAGTAAAATCAATTTCAATATAGTTTAATCAAGTTTATTATACAATGTTATTAAAAGCTACTCTATTGTTTGAAGGTTGCCAAAAGTATCAACAGAAGAAGCACAAGACTTAAAACATTTAGAAGAAACCCCACTTGAGTATGTTCTATCAAGAAAGACTCCAAAAGTAGAAACTGCCTATGGTGAAGTTGATCTAGGATCTGTTTTGTTCTATCAGGTGCACTTATATTTTCATTTTATCTTTTCTTTTATAAAAGTGTCCAGAAATAAGTTTAAGAAACAACATACAGACCAAATTTTATTAATCGACTTGAAAAGAGATGTTGGTACACAACACGAAAGGCTCTCATATGTTTTCACCTATGCAATAACCCTTTCAATGTGTACTCTGTGTTTGGCAATTTTCTGAGTTAAAACAGTATCTGAAATTGGCATTTGAGGTCCTGATGAAGCAACAGGGTGACTATTTAATAATAAACCTATTTTCTTTAATTTGTCACCAATAGTAAACCCTTTGTCTGCCATAATAGCATCTCCCTCTTTAACATGCCCAAGTAATTTTAAGATCTTGAGCAAATCATAAAAACCACTTCACTCTGTAAGTACTTTATCTGACACTGATCCTGTGAACAATTCAGACACAAATATTACAGTACCTCTAGGTTCACATCCTACTAGTGCCTTGAGGGTAGTGCTTGATTTATAATCACTATACATTTGACTTTGAAGAGGAAATCCACAAGGAACTTGTGTTCTTATCTCAGTACCATCAATGATAACAAGTGCGATAGGAAAATCGGCTTTATATGCTTCAAGCATGTGTTTAATTATATCATCTCTGTGAGGCCAGCTGTTTAATTGGCCTAACTCAAAATACATGTGGTCAATCCAATTATTAAAAATAATACCACTTGACTGAAGGGAGATCTGAAATCTAATACAAAGGTCCTTAAGCCCAAAGTTATGTCTTAATCCACACAAAGTCAAGAAAAGACAATCTTCATTTGATAAGGACTGAATATCCTTATGACCTTTATCATGATCTAACCGAGAATTTGTTGGAACAAGGAATGCAAGCAATGCTGTAAACCCCTCATAAGTTATGCCAGCGTAATATTTAAATAAATTTTTTACTTTTTCCTGCCTGATTAAAACTTGCTTAACTCCAAAAGGAGTTTTTTTTTTCATTATCATCTTGAAGTAGTTGTATTGTTTTATTCTTTAACTTTATTTCTTCGCTGAAATTACATATAGTTGTTTTTTGACCTTCAATTTGAGCATTTAAATTTTGTATTTTACATGTAGCTGCCAAAAAGTCAATTGGATGTACACCTAAAAAAAAAAGAATGGAAACTGACACTGACTAACAATCAGTCTTTTTATTTTAGACCAAAAACATAAAGATCATAAAAAAGTCACATTCCAAAGGCTGTGGAGACACATCAGTACATAAGATGTCTCTTGTGACATTGCCTCCTGAATATAAAGAATTAAGTAGCAGTACAGATATTAGCCCCATTTACACTACGCAAACTAACCCAGGTCGAACCCGGGTTAACTCAAATCCACATTAGTTTTTTGAAGTGTAAACACACTAAACCCAGGTTAGTTTGGGCTC